>JAPXFY010000476.1:30000-56922 GCA_030674185.1 Monoplex corrugatus | reverse complement strand
TGTCTGTTTTCGTCCATCTTAAGAACGTGGCCCAGTCATCTCCATATCCATGTACAGTGTTCTGTTTTTGTCCATCTTAAGAACGTTGCTCAACCATCTCCATCTTCTGTTAGGATGTCCGTTTTGTCCATCTTAAAGGGAATGGTCCAGCCATCACCTCTCCTGTTAGGTTCTGTTGTTTTGACCATCTTAAGAACGTGGTTCAGTCATCTGTATCCAGTTACAGTGTCTGGTTTTGTCCATCTTAAGAACGTGGTTCAGTCATCTGTATCCAGTTACAGTGTCTGGTTTTGTCCATCCTATAGACGTAGCCCTGCCATCTCTATCCCATCTACTTCATCTCGCTGTCTATACTGCAAATGCCAGATGGCCTGACCACCTATTTGTTAGACATGTACTGCTTCCCTCGAATTTTCTGGGTCCTTGTATGTCTTTTTTAGAGCACCTCAGGCGACTCTCGATCTTAACAGATAACTGGCCATGTCTCGAAATCATAAAAAAGACTGATCAGGCATTGGATCTGTCCTGTTCTTTGTTACAGAGACAATGGTAACTATGTGTCAGTTCTTTGAAACAATGTGTGTATGAAATGTTTGTGTATGTGTAGTCCCGATTTCTTGAAATTGCAGATTTTTGGGTAATAGGCAGCTACTTTTGCTGATTACACACTTTGGGGCAAAACTTGTCGATTTCACGATAAACACGCATGTAATGTTTCGCTGGAATAACGTAAACATCTCAGAATACTGCATGTTGTGTATAGCTGATAGTGTTAAAAACGATCAAGTTATTTCGGCAAAATATTAGAATAGGCAATGCTTAATTACGTCATTTCTGCAAAACGTTGGAATAGGCACTGTCAGAGACGTTCACGCCATTTTGGTAAAACGTAAAATAGACAGCCTTTTGCCGATTCCGCGCATTCGGCAAAAGAGCTGACTACTAGTACTGAATGGAATCGGCAATTTCAAGAGTTTTGCAAGATGTATATGTATTACAGGAAACGGAACGAGGCACGAAGTGAAAAAGTACAAACGGGACTTTGGTTTTGGAGAGGATTACAGGGAGTCCACTCTCTTTTACAATGTCTTCAATGATCCTAATCTCGTTCAGACGTAAGATTTCATTCATCTGTGTGTCCATCATGCTTGTTTTGTTGGTTTTTGGTTGGTGGGTTTGTTGGTTATATTTGTTTCTTTGCGTTTTTCTTTCATCATTCACTCGTTCGTTTGTTCTTGGTTTGTGTTTTTGTTTGTTAATGTCTTTGATTGTTATTTCTCTTTTCGTTCATTAATTCGTGTTTTGTTGTTGTTGTAACTTGTTTGTTTGTTTGTTTGTTCAACGCCTTATGTGATGCAAACATCTTTCAGACGTTCGTTATCTTGTTAAATCTGTATATATGTTTTGTGTGTTTTTCAATTGTTTGTTCTAAGTCCTCCCTGATTAGATACGCTAGGACATGACATATTGTTGATATCTTAATGTCTATTCGTTTCGTTGAGTTTTTTTGTTTGTTTGTTTGTTTGTCTTCCTTTCTTTTCTTTTGCTTTTTTCTGTTCAGTAATTGTGACTAAGCCTTAGCGCAGGGAGAGACATCTGAGACAAGTTTATATTTCTTTATTTTCTTCTAAAATGCTTTTTTCTTTTGAACCTGTTCTTTCAACTTTTTCACCACTTTTTTTTCTTCTTTCTTTTCCTCACTTCTGTCTTTCAAAATAGGTGTCCTATAACAGCTTCTCCGTTTACCAGATATTTCTCTCTTTCTTTCTCTCTCTCTCTCTCTCTCTCTCTCTCTCTCTCTCTCTCTCTGTGTGTGTGGTGTGACAAAAATTGTGTGAACAAGATTTTTTCAGCCTTTTAAGGGTGGATCTCCAAATGAATTTGGGTTTAAGCTGTAATTATTGAATAGTCACGTATGCTTTAGTTTGGAAGGTAAAAGTTTAAGGACGAAGTTACATGGACTCCAAAAAAATGTTTCTTAAATCAATACTTTTTGAGGACAGTCTGTGAAGAGCTCAGGAATTTATGACAATATTTGCATTCTGTGTTCATTACTGTGAAAGTCTTATTATTGTGCTTGCATTACGTCACGTTTCATTTTAACCAGAGCTCTTGTGTTATCTTGAAGAGTATCAAATATGGATTTTCTGTTGTACTTTTTGTATGAAGATCGTCAGAACAGCCTGATTATCTTGTTCTTCTCCGTCTTTTGGTTGAAAGTAAGTCTTCTTTTTTTCAGGGACAGTGAGTGTGCATCAATCCAGAATGCCATGTCCAAGAGATGTGTCCAAAACGGAGAGGACCTCAGGTACCAGGCTGCCAACCTGTGCTGGCCTATTGTGGGTCAGACCAAGTATCAGAGGTGTATCTCTGGACATCAGGATAATCCCACAAGTGCTTTTAGGGTCAGTGAGTTTGGATGGTTTATGTGTTGGTCTGTTTCTTTATTTCTCTGCTTGTTTGATCCTATTTAGTGGATTTGGTTTGTTTGCGTGTGTTTGTTAGTATGTCTGTCTGTGTATTTGTTCGATTACCCTGACTGTGTGTTTTTGGATATGGATGCTACATTTGTAGAGGCTGCTTACAAAGGAGTTCAGATCTATTTGTTTAGTTATTTATTAGTTTGATTTTTTTAAACTTGCCTTTTTTCCTTCATTACTTTGTCAAGTTCTATTTGACTGGAGAGTTATAGGCTGTATCATTTCTTCTCTGATTCGATAGTCCGTTGTGCAAATACCAAAATGCATAAGACGGGATTTAAAAAACCCCACCCCATTAACATAAATGTCTGCTGGTTTTCTTTTTTCTTCCTCAGCACTGTGTGGAGTTTGTCTGCAGTGGCTTCAAAGACAAGGACTCCTGCGTCTCCCTGGGACGAGAGATCGATTCCTGCCCCAGCCTCAAAGACGTGTCAAGCGTTGTGAAAAGCTTTTGCAAGTCCGACTTGTACACCACATAAAATCTGTGTACACGTATCAAATAAACCTTGTGACAACTTGTATTGTAGGTTATGTGTATTTGATTTAAAATCTGACCAAGCTAAAATGTTAACCCGTTAAAACACATTGATTCCAATTGTACAGCTTTTAATATCTGATCCTGTTAAAACGAAAACATATTAAACATCTTATCTGAATTGTACAACAATGAAAAACTTGACCAAGCTGAAACGTTAAAGTATTAAAACCATATTTGTTGAAAACAATGCATCCATTAAAATCCTGACCCAAGTTAAATGTTAACCCTTTCAAAACTTGCTGTCAATATTGCAATGGTTGCTACTAACCTTATTTATTAAGGCTTATGTTATGTTTACTTTGTCTTTTCTATTATCTTTCAGTTCTCGTAAATTGCCTTGCTGATACTTTCTTTAAATCATCTGACAATGTGATTTCTGCATTGAAATGGTTTGAAGCCCACTTACATACAGTGATTATCCATGAAATTCTCGGTGATTTTGATGTGTAGCTTCCAGCCCTGAAAACTTACCTGGCTTATACATACATTAGATTTTACCTGAGGTTGACGACAGGATATCTGTTCAAACTGAAGGACACTGTCTTTTATTACCATTAAACTCTCTCCAGTGTGAGTTTGTCAGAACAGTTCTGTTTCAGTGGGTTTTCGCGTTGTAGGTAAACTTTATCTAAAAAATCATGGCTATCTCATCTGATTTTGTCAAATCAAAGTGTTTTTCAATAAACTTCTGTGACATTGAGAGGAATTGTGTGGCAGTTTTCTCTCTCTCTCTCTCGTGTGTGTATGTGTGTGTGTGTGGTGTGTGTGTGTGTGTGTGTGTGTGTGTGTGTGTCTGTGTGTGTGTGTCTGTGTGTGTGTGTGTGTGTGTCGTGTGTCTGTGTGTCTGTGTGTCTGTGTGTGTCTGTGTGTGTCTGTGTGTGTCTGTGTTGTGTGTGTCTGTGTGTCTGTGTTCACGTGTGTGTGTGTGTTTAGGTTTTGTATGTTTAAGTGTATCTGGAACAAATGTATGTAATGTTTCGTCTGTACGCTGTGAATGCCACTGTATGTATTTGTTTGTGTACCTAGATGTGTGTGTGTGTGTGTGTGTGTGTGTGTGTGTGTGTGTGTGTGTGTGTGTGTGTGGTGTATGTGTGGATATATATATATATATATATGTGTGTGTGTGTGTGTGTCCTGTGTGTGTGTGTGTGTGTGTGTGTGTGTGTGTGTGTGTGTGTGTGTGTGTGTGTGTGTGTGTGTGTGTATGGCACCCTCTACATCCACCAAGAACACAAACAAAAATTAAGCAACTGGTTTTTGGCTGTTCGTGGTAGACTTTGTAGTACCCGAGTTATATTTAAAAGTCTGGTTCACTGTATAGTTATAGTGAGAAGACTGAAAATGCATCACACTGTTTTAAATACAGTGGTCCAACACTTTGAGATGTAAATGTCAGTCCAATACAAATGATATCGATATTAAACCAGAATGTAGAACGGATCAGTCTTTAGGGAATCCAGGCTTGATGACCGCAGGGAGACCTGCTGGCTGCTCAGAAAGACGGTAAACTTGAGCTCCCATTCGGGGCATGTCAAACCTTGCTGAACAGCAAAGTGGGCTGTCTCTGGAGCATCATGCCTGGCCACTTTCACGGCTGTTCAAACAAACCCTGTACCGAGACTATAGTAAGGGGGAAGGAGCTGGCAGTTTATTGAGCTAGTGGCAGGGCGGGCTGCCCAAAAGAGATGAAGAGCAGAGTAGGGTGAGAGAGGGGTCTTCCATTCTCTCTTGGTCTGGAGGCTGGGCTGGACCTGGTTGGTGCGCGTTGTGTGGCTATGTCCCAGGGTTTGTCATTTCCACGCCTTGTCATTCAGTTTGTAAACAGGGTAGCTGATGACTAGGTCCGCATGGGTCATGCAACGCAAGGACATCCCTCCTTTACTTTATGAACTGACTATCGAGTGGCGTCTGGAGCTTGGGATGTGACTGTCTGGAGAGTGGCGAGGCATTGGTGCCCCAGGTCCCATTCACACTCTCATGGTGTTTTTTGTTAACTTTGCCTCATTCTTTGTGAAAGAGACTAAAAACATGCATTGGAAGTTTAATGATTCACATTGGACAGATTGAATATTTGTAAGTGAAATCTCTGTTATTATTAAAGATTAATTAAGAGACAAAAAAACAACAACAACCCCCCCCCCCCCACACACACACATTGGAAATTTAATTATTCACATAGGACAGATTGAATATTTGTAAGTGAAATCTCTGGTACTATTAAAGATTAAACATTTGTAAGTGAAATCTCTGGTACTATCAAAGATTAAATATTTGTAAGTGAAATCTCTGGTACTATTAAAGATTAAATATTTGTAAGTGAAATCTCTGTACTATTAAAGATTAAACATTTGTAAGTGAAATCTCTGGTACTATCAAAGATTAAATATTTGTAAGTAATATCTCTGGTACTATTAAAGATTAAATATTTGGTGGTGAAATCTCTAGTATTGTTAAAGATGATATACCAACCTTAAAGACATTGGAGAGATTGAATATTTGTAAGTGAAATCTCCGATATTAATAAACAGACAGCTCAGGAAAATATTTCTTTGAACGAAGTTAGTTATGCTTTAAAAAACATGAAAAATAAGAAAAGCCTTGGCAGGGATGGCTTTACGGATGAATCTTCATTTTTTTGTTTTGTTTTGTTTTGTTTAGTTTGTTTTGTTTTGGTTTTTTGGTTTTGTTTTGCTACAGCTCAGTGCACTAGTTGTCAGATCATAAAATGTTAATTTTAAAAAGATGAACGGTCATTAATCCAAAAACATGGAATAATAATGTGTATTGCAAAGGATGATGAACGGAAAAGGTAAATGAAAAAACAAAAAAGGAGACCAATCACACCCTTGAATGCTATATACAAAAAAGGTTTAGTTCGCATTGTAAACAAGTTGAAATGAGTTTTAAATTCCTTGATAAATGAAGGCCAAATGGACTTTTTTGCTGGCAGATATATTGGCGAGAACATTCGTTTGACTTATGACATGATCAACTACCTAACCACCAAAAGCCCCCCTGGACTTCTTTCATGATTAGATTTTGAAAAAAGCATTTGCCTCAATAGATTTGGAATTTATGTTTAAAGCACTCCATATCTTTCAATTTGGGCCAGAGTTTAGTCAGTGGATTAGGGTGATTTACAGAAATAGTCATCAAAAGTCTGCGTTAATGGCCAGGTGTCTAAATGGGTTTCTATCCAAAAAGGTGGCAGGCAAGATGATCCAATATCACTATATCTTTTCATTTTATATTTAGAAGTCCAGGCCTTAATGATAAAGTAAAATAAACAACATGAACGGCATAGTAATATAAAAGACTGAACATAAAGTCAATCAGTGTGCTGATGATACCGAACTAATAATGAATGGCGACGAACCATCATTTGAACAGGCAATAAATCAGTTGATACTTTTGGAAGACAGTCAGGACTTCTACTAAATGCAGAAAAAAATAGTGCAATATGGCTTGGCAGCAAACAGACCTCACCAATTAAATAATGCCTGCCACATTTGCACATGGAATGGAATCCATGTAAACCTAAGAATGTGGGAAAAAAATAAACAACAATTTACAAGATTATAAAATTGTAAAATTTCAAGAAAAAATGTTCAGAAATTGAGGCATCACACAAAGCAGGGATCAAAAGACAGTAATCTCTTGATAGAGTTGTGTTTTCAAAATCACTCATACATTTTAAGGAAATCATTGATTTGTGGATGTACGTTGCAAAAATCGATAGTTGCATATTGCATTTGT
The DNA here is from genome assembly GCA_030674185.1 of Monoplex corrugatus. NCBI lineage: Eukaryota > Metazoa > Mollusca > Gastropoda > Littorinimorpha > Ranellidae > Monoplex > Monoplex corrugatus. The sequence goes on along the minus strand of JAPXFY010000476.1, from coordinate 50,148 downwards.
GTAGACCAACAAAAATCATATTTAATAGAAAAAACAGCATTAGACGCATTGAAATGGAGGCCTTGGCATATCTGATTTAAAAAACATACGTTCATTGAAAGTGACTTGGTTAAGAAAATTGTACAACTCAAACCAAGTGGAAAAAAGAATCACAACTTTGGAAAGCATGTGTTCCTGTCTCCCAATACATCAATTCTCCAAACAAATATTTTGGGGAAATGTCCCACACTCCTCTGAAGAATCTGAAAAGAAAGTGCACCTAAAAATATAGGACAATTTGTCGTAGAGCCATTGTTTTACAATGAAAACATTACGAGGCGAAATGACATTTTATTGTATGGGAAGAGGGAAAACCGTATATTTTATAAAAAGAAATGACATGGAAACTGATGGTAGATTTATGTCTTTCGAAAAAGACAACATAAAAATAAATTTCATTTCATACATCTCTGCCGTGCATGTGGTGAAGTGATATTTGTGTGTAAAGTTGGCATGAGTACTGCAAGCAATACATCTATAAATGGTTCAAAAATACTTAACTGCATTTGCCCCGTGAATAAATGAGCTTAGTTATCTTATAGAACAATAACTGAGGATGTAAGCAGACCTAAATGTTGTGACAAATGGGGGATGAACCTAACAAAACAATTAAATGAAGTAAAATGTTTTACAAAATCCAAAAAAAAAATTAATGAAATAAAACCTTGATGGTTTCAAATTTGGTTAACTCCGGGTCTACTTTCAATAAAATTTGCTTTGATGAAAATGGGTACTAGAAATAATAATATTGGTCTTTGTTTAGAACTGACAAACTGAACAGAATGCCTGGCAACACACATTTTGGAAACATGCAGCGTGCAGGCGTTTTTGAGACAACTCGTGGCAGGTTTGAATGGTGTTTGCTTCAATATTACCTCTTTAGATATTATCGAAATGATTGTACTATTGGACATGACACCTATTTCAAATCAGATAGTTTTCTTTTTTTTATAAATGACTGTATGTAAAGAGACAACACCATTTGCAGGTTTATTTTAAGATTGATGTTTCTGGACAAAATATGTGTCACAGTGTCTATCTATCATCTATCTATCTATCTATCTATCTATCTATCTATCTATCTATCTATCTATCTATCTATCTCTTCTATCTATCTATCATGTCTATTCTATCTATCTATCTTCTGTCTGTCTGTTCTATCTATCTATCTATCTTTCTATCTATCTATGAATCTATGTATGTATTTATGTATGTATGTATATTATGTATCCATCTATCTATCTATCCATCTATCTATTTAGTTATTCATATATATGTATATATCCATCTATCTGTCTATCATATTGTTATATTATCTATCCATCCATCCATCCATCCATACCATCCATCAATTCAAAATCCATCCATCACCATATTATCATCCATCTATTATCTATCTATCAATCATCATTCCATCTATCCATTATCATCATATTCTATTCATCTATCTATCGCTTTCTCTGTCTATCTATCTATCTATCTATCTATCTTATCTATCTATATCTATATATTCATATCTATCTATCACTATCTACCCTACTATCTATCTGTCTTCTGTCTGTCTATCGACTGTGTGAACACATTGTGGTGGTGGGGAACATGTGGGACTTAGGGAGAGAAACCAACGGAGAGTACTGGAGGGGGGAGGGGGAAGAACGAATGGGAGGGAACTTGGGGAGGGAACCAGTTGTAGGGAATTTGGTGAGGGAGAACCGATGGAAGGGAACTTAGGGGCTGGGAGAACCAAAGGAGGGAACTTGGGGAGGAAGAACCAAGAGGAAGGTATTTGGGGGAAACCAATGGGAGGGAACTTGGGGGCGGGAGAACCAATGGGAGGGAACTTGGGGGCGGGAGAAAACCAAGGGAAGGGAACTTGGGGGTGGGAGAACCAAGGGGAAGGAACTTGGGGGCAGGAGAATCAAGGGGACGGAACTTGGGGGATGAGGAGGCGCGTAGCCACAAGGGTTGGAGGGGAGGGGAAGAGGGAGGGTACTTTGGTGGGGGAAGAAGACAATGGGAGGGAACTTGGGAGGTAACCAGTGGCGGGGAGTTTGGTGAGGGAGAACCAATGGTAGGGAACTTTGGGGGGGGGGGGGGGAGGGGACTTAGTGAGGGAACTTGGGCGGAGAACCAAGGGAAGGGAACTTGGGGTTGGGAAAACCAAGGGAAGGGAACTGCGAGCGGGAGAACCAAGGGGGGTATTGGTGTTGGGAGAGCAGATGAGAGGAAACTTGGGGAGGGAGAACCCATAGGAGGGAACTCGCGGGCGGGAGAAACCAATTGGAGGATATTTGGGGGGTGGGGTGCAGAACCTATGGGAAGTTACCTGGGAAGGGAACCAATGGAGGGAACTCAGGGAGGGAGAAACAATGGGAGGGTACTTGGGGGAGAGAGTGGGAGCGAAAAGGGAGGGAGGGAACTTTGGGGATCAAAGAGGGGGGTTGCCCCAAGGGAGGGAAGGAACATTGGTGGTTGATGAGGGGGTGATCCCCAAGGAGGGAGGGAGGGAACTATGGGGGGTCGAAGAGGGGGTGAGCCGCAAACGAGGGAAGGAGGGAGGGAGGAAACTTTGGGGGTCAAAGAGGGGGGAGGGGAGCTGCAAAGGAGAGAAAGAGGAAGAACCGATGGGAGGGTACTTGGGGGTGTCCTGGGTGGGGTGGGGGAGAGAACCAATGGGAGAAAACTTAAGGAAGGGGGGAGAACCAACGGGAGGGTACTTGCGGAGGGAGAACCATTTGGAGAGAACTTGGGGAAGGGGAACCAATAAAAGGGAACTTGGGAAGGGAGAACCAATAGGAGGGAACTTGGGGGGGGGGGGGGATAACCAATGGGTAGAGGGGATTTGGGTAGGGAGAACCAATGTGAGGATATTGGTGAGGGAGAACGAATGGGAGGGCACTTAGGGGGTGGGAGAACTAAAGGGAGGGAACCTGGGGGGGAGAACCAAGGGGAGGGAACTTGGGGTGGAAACAAGGGGAGGGAAGTTGGGGCGGGAGAACGAATAGGAGGAAACTTAGGGGGGGGAACCATGAGAGGAGAACCTGGTGGGGGGGAGAACCAAGGGGAGGGAACTTGGGGGGGAGAACGAATAGGAGGGAACTTAGGGGGTGGGAGAACCAGAGAGAGAGAACTGGGGAGGGAGAACCAAGGGGAGGGAACTTGGGGCGGGAGAACGAATAGGAGGGAACTTGGGGGTGGGGAGAACCAAAGAGAGAGAACCTGGGGAGGGAGAACCAAGGGAGGGGACTTGGTGGCGGAGAACGAATAGGAGGGAACTTAGGGGGTGGGAGAACAAAGAGAGAGAACCTGGGGAGGGAGAACCAAGGGGAGGGAACTTGGGGCGGGAGAACGAATAGGAGGGAACTTGGGGGGGAGAACAAAGGAGAGAGAACTTGGGGAGGGAGAACCAAGGGGAGGGAACTTGGGGGAGAACGAATAGGAGGGAACTTAGGGGGTGGGAGAACCAAAGAGAGAGAACCTGGGGAGGGAGAACCAAGGGGAGGGAACTTGGGGCGGAAAATCAATGGGAGGGAACTTGGGGGCGGAGAGAACCAAGCGGAGGGAACTTGGGGGGTGGGGTGTAGAACCAAGAGGAGGGAACTTGGGGGAAGAACGAAAGGGAGGGTACTTAGGTAGGGAGAACCAATGGGAGGGTACTTGGGGAGGGGTAACCAATGGGATTGAACTTGGGGAGGGAGAACCAACCAGAGGGTACTTGGTGGGGGGGGGAGAGAACCAATGGGAGGGAACTTGGGGAGGGAGACATTATGGGAGTTACTGGGGGTGGGAAGAAACCAACTGGGAGGGGAATTTGAGGAGGGAGAACCAGTGCAATGGAACTTGGCGGGGGAGGGGGGAACAAAGGGAAGATACTTGGGGAAATAATGGAGAGTACTTGGTGGCGGGGGTGGGGGGGAGAATTCAATCAGAGGGAACCTGGGGAAGGGGAAACCAATAGAGGGAACTCGGGGAGGGAAGAACCAATGCGATGAACTTGGGCGGGGGAGGGGGGAACCAAAGGGAAGGTACTTGGGGAACTAATGGGAGGGTATTGGGTGGTGGTGGTGAACCAATCAGAGGGAACTTGGGGAGGGAGTACCTATGGGAGCATACTTGGGGAGGAAGGAAGATAACTAATGGAGGGAATTTGGGCGAGGGGAGGTAACCAATAGGATGGAACTTGGAGAGGGAGAACCAGTGGGAGGTACTTGGGGGAGGGGAAAAACCGATGGGAGGGTATTTGGGGGGTGGAGAAGGAATGGGAGGAAATTTGAGGAGGAAAAAACCATTGGGATGGAACTTGGGGAAGGGGAGAACCAAAGGGAGGGTAATATGCTCTCTATAATTTTCCATTGCTTTTATTCTGTCTCCCAATTTATAGCCATGCGTGTGTGTGTGTGTGTGTGTGTGTGTGTGTGTGTGTGTGTGTGTGTGTGTGTGTGTGTGTGTGTGTGTGTGTGGGTGTGGGTGTGGGGTGTGTGCGTGCGTGCGTGTGTGTCTGTTTCAGCGGTTTGATTTGATTTTATCAAGATTTTGCGCTATATAAATATTGTAATTATTATTATTATTACTAGGGGGGGGGGGGCGGGGGGCGGGGAATCACTGGTAGAGAACTTCGTTAGGGAGAACCAATGGAAGAGTACTTGGGTGGTGGTGGTAACCAATGGGATGGAACTTGGGGAAGGAGAACCAATGGGAGGGTACTGATGGGGGAAAGGGAGGGCGTGAGAACAAATGAGAGAGAACTTGGGGAGGAGAACCATGTGAGGGTTCTTGGAGATGATGGTTGAGAACAGTGGGGGGAACCAATGGGAGGGAATCAACGGAAGAGAACCAATGGAAGAGAAATTGGGGAGGGAAAACAAACGGAAGGAATTGAGGGACGGTGGGAAGAACAACCAAAGGAGGTCTTGGGGAGGGAGAACCAAGGGGAGGGAACTTGGGGGGAAAATAATGGGAGGAACTTGGGGTGGAAAATCAATGGGAGGGAAACTTGGGGGGGGGACAACCAAGGGGAGGGAACTTGGGGGTGGGTTGGTAGCGAAAACCAAGGGAGAGTAACTTGGGGGGAAAGAACGAAAGGGAGGGTACTTAGATAGGGAGAAACCAATGAAAGGGAACTTGGGAGGGAGAACCAACCAGAGGGTACTTGGTGGGGGGGGGGCAGGAGAGAACAATGGGAGGGAACTTGGTAGGGAGGGAGGAACTTATGGGAGGTTACTGGGTGTTGTGGAGAACCAACTGGAGGGAATTTGAGGAGGGAGAACCAGTGCAATGGAACTTGGCGGGGGAGGGGGGAACCAAAGGGAAGATACTTGGGGAAATAATGGAGGTACTGGTGGGGGGGGTGGGGGGGGGAGATTCAATCAGAGGGAACCTTGGGGAAAGGGAAACAATATAGAGGGAACTCGGGGAGGAGAACCAATGCGATGAAACTTGGCAGGGGAGGGGGGAACCAAAGGGAATGTACTTGGGGAACTAATGGGAGGGTACTGGGGGGTGTGTGTGAACCAATCAGAGGGAACTTGGGGAGGGAGTACCTATGGGGCATACTTGGGGAGGAAGGGAGATAACTAATGGGAGGGAATTTGGGTGAGGGGAGGTAACCAATAGGATGGAACTTGGAGAGGGAGAACTAATGGGAGGATTCTTGGGGGGGGGGGGGGGGAGAACCAATGGCTGGAAACTTTGGTAGGGAGAAGCAATGAGAGGGTATTTCGGGGGATGGTGAAGGAATGGGAGAAAATTTGAGGAGGGAGAACCAATGGGATGGAACTTGGGGGGGGGGGGGAGGGGTGAGAACCAAAGGGGGTGCTTGCAGGGGGGAAACCAATGGGAGAGAACTTCGTTAGGGAGAACCAATGGGAAGGTACTCGGTGGTGGTGGTGACCAACGGGATGGAACCTGGGGAGGGAGAACAATGGGAGGGTACTTAATGGGGTGGGGGGGGGGGGAAACAAATGAGAGAGAACTTGGGAAGAGAGGACGAATGTGAGGGTTCTGGAGGTGGTGGTTGAGAACCAGTGGGAGGGAACCAATGGGAGGGTACCAATGGGATGAAAATTGGGGAGGGAAAACCAACGTGAGGGAATTGGGGAGTGGAGAGAACCAAACCAAAGGAAGGGTACATGGGGAGGCAAACCTATGGGAGGTTACCTGGGTGTTCGGAGAACCAATGGGAGGGAACTTGTGGAGGAAGAACCATTGGGAGGGTACTTTGGGGGGGGGGAGAACCAAAGGTAGGAAACATGGGAGGGAGAACCAATGGGAGGGAACATGGGGGGAGAACCAATGGGAGGGAACATGGGGAGAACAATGGGAGGGTTCTTGGGATAGGGGAGAACCAATGGGAGGTTCTTGGGATAGGGAGACCAATGGGAGGGTCTTTGGGATAGGGGGAACAATGGGAGGGTTCCGGGATAGGGGAAACCAATGGGAAGGAACTAGGAGAGGGAGAACCAATGGGAGATACTTGTGTTGTGTGTGATGTGGGGGGTGGGGGGGGGGGAGAACCAATAGGAGGGAACTTGGAAGGGAGAACCAATGGAAGGGTATTGGGGAGGAGAACAATGGGAGGTACTGCAGCTAGAATATAGGGATAGATGAATGGATATATGATAGAGATAGATCGATGGATGGATAGACAGACAGACAGACAGACGGACAGACAGAAGACAGATAGATAGACAGACTGATAGAGTGACGGACAGAGTGACGGATAGATAGACAGATGGACAGATGGATAGATGGATAATAGATGGATCGGATAGATAGATAGATAGATAGATAGATAGACAGATAGATAGATAGATAGATAGATAGAAAGATAGATAGACAGATAGATAGTAGATAGATAGACAGACAGACAGAGAGGGAGGGAGGGAGGAAGAAGAAAGAGACAGACAGACAGGACAGACAGACAGAGACAGAAACAGAGATAGGCAGACTGATTGACAGACAGACAGATAGACAGACTGACAGATGGAGAGACAGAGAGAGAGAGAGAGAGAGAGAGAAAGACTATGGCGGCATGTTTTGCCCAGGAATAGCAATTTCAAAATAAACTTTATATTTACATTTATAGATACAGAATTTTGCATGTAAGAAAAATGGGTCTACAACGTTACCTGATTTAGAATTGTTGTCATGTCCAAACAGTACAATCTTTTTGGTAATATCTAAAGAGGTAACATTGAAGCAAACACCATTCACGCCTGCTCTGAGTTTTCTCAAAAACACCTGCACATTGTATGCTCCCAAAATTTTATGTAGCAAGGTGTTCTGTTCAGTTTTCAGTTCTACAAAAGTGCAATGTTATTATTTCTAGTATCCAATTTCATCAAAGCAAAATTTGTTGAAAAGTACGATGATAACTCTTGAGAGTCACGTAGGATTATCTCCATGTTGTGAACTCTCAAATCTAAATAGTTTGCGCTACCATTCAGCTAGCATAGAAGCAGATACAAAGCACAAAAACTGTAAGCTCAGAACACTCCTCAAAAAAGGAGCGCCCAAGCCTACTTTATATCTGCAACTGCCTACACACAACATGAGAGAGGAGAGAAATTATACAATATATTGGTCTTATGTTCAAGATTGACATAGCTTTTATTCTTGAACTGACCAAACACCACACATAGACAAGACAGAACATTTACATGTTTGCTTCCAAGGCATATACGTAATACAAAGAATAATGGAAGCAGGAGAATTTTTATAATATCAACCAAAGAACGTGAATCTCAAGAGTTATGTTCTTTGGTTGATATTATAAAAATTCTCCCTGCTTCCCTTTATTTCTTGGTATTAATGTACGATGAGTTAACCTAATTTGAAACCATCAATTTTAATTTCCTTAATTTGTTGAATTTTGTAAAATGTTTTACTCCATTTTGGTGTTCTGTTAGGGTTCATCTCCATTTGTCCCAACCTTTAGGTGTGCTTGCATCTTCAGTTACTGTTCTATAATACACCTGAACTCCTTCGTTCACCGCCCAAATGCTTTCAGTACTTATGCCAACTTTACGTAAATAACACTTTACCGCATGCACAGCATCAATGTACGTAATGAAAATTGTTTTTATGTTATATTTCTTTTGAAAAAAAAAATCAAAAGACATATATCTATCATCAGTTTTCATATCATTTCTTTGTATAAAATACATGGTTTTCTCATTTCCCCTATAACGAAATGTCCTTTCGCTCAGTTTTGTTATTATTATAAAACAATGGCTCTGTGACAAATTCTCATAAGTTCTTGGGTTGCACTTTCATTTAAAATTCTTCTTAGGCACGTGGGACATTTTCCTCAAAATATTTGTTTGGAGAACTGATGTATTGGGAGACAGGAACACATGCTTTCTAAAGTTGTAATTGTTTTTCCACTTATGGTTTGAATTGTGCAATTTATTTTCTTAACCAGGTCACTTTTAATAAATGTTAATTCTTTTAAAATCAGATATGCCAAGGCCTCCATTCCAATGTGTATAATACTGTTTTTGTCTTTATCTTATCATTTTTCTTGTTCCACTCAAATGTGATATCCAAATAACGAGTTTTGCAACCTATCTAATAGGCTATCTGGTGAGGTTGGTAGAAACATCCACAAATGAATGATTTCTTAAAAATGTACAAGTGATTTTAAAACCACAACTCTACCAAGAGGTGTAACTGTCGTTTGATCCATGCCTTGTATGATGCCTCGATTTCTGAACATTTTTTGTCTTGAAATTGTTTTATTTCATAATTCTGTAATTTGTTGGTTATTCATTTCCCACAATCTTAGATTTACATGGATTCCATTCCGTGTGCAAATCTGGCATGCATGTAATTGGTGAATTCTGTTCACTGCCAAGCTATATTGCACTAGCTTTCCCTGCATTCAGCAGAAGTCTTGACTTCCTTCCAAAGCTATCAATTGTATTTATTGCCTGTTCAAATGATGGTTCGTCGCCATTCAGGATAAGTTCGGTATCATCAGTACACTGACTGACTTTATGTTTGGTCCTTTGTATTACTATGCCTTTCATATCGTTTATTTTCTTTTATCATTAAGGCCGGGGCTTTCAGCTTTTATTGTTGGAATATTATTTCTAATACTACCAAAGATTTCACTTAAAATATTCAATCTAACCAATATCTTTTATTGTTAGTGTATTTGCCTTTAATAACACCATCGATTTCACTTACAAATAATTAATCTTTAGTAATATCAGAGATTAACATTTCACCTTCAAATATTCAATTTGTCCAATGTGAACCATTAAATTTCCAATGTATGTTTTTCTTAGTCTCTTTCACAAAGAATGATCTGAAGTTAACAAGAATCGCCAGGAAGGTGCAGATGGGACCTGGAGCACCAACGCCCCGCCATTCTCCGGACAATCACCTCCCAAGCTCCCAAGGCCACTGGATAGTCATTTCATCAAGTAAAGGGGGGGGGGGGCGAGTCTGTCCTTGTGTTGCATGACCCATTCTGACCCAGTCATCAACTATCCTGTTTACAAATGGAATAGCTAGGTGTGGTGATGACAACCCCCGGGACATAGCCACACAGCGCGCACCAACCAGGTCCGGCCCAGCCTCCAGACCAAGAGAGAATGGAAGACACTTCTCTCGCCCCACTCTGGTCTTCATCTCTCTTTTGGGCAGCCTGCTTTCCCACCAGCTGGATAAGCTGCCAGCTCCTTTCCCTTTACTGTAGTCTCGTCGCTTAGCAGTTAGAAGCTCCCAACGTTGTATCACTTCAACCACAGGGGTTGTTTGAATGGCCGCAAAAGTGGCCAGACAAGATGTTCCAAACACAGCCCATTTTGCTATTCAGCAACGTCTGACATGCCCCGAACGAGATCCCAAGTTTGCCGTCTTTCTGAGCAGCCATCAAGTCTTTTCCTGCCGTCATCAGGCCTGATTCCCTGAAGTCAGTGGCTGAGTCACAAACCAAGTTAGCAAGGAACACCAAAGAATAATCCATTCTATATCCTGGTTTAATATCGATATCATTTGTATTGGGCTTATATTTACATCTCAGTATGATGCATTTTCAGTCTCTCCACTATTTCCGTACACTGAACCAGATTTTTAAACTCTACTCGGGTACTACAAAGTCTACCACGAACAGCCAAAAACCAGTTGCTTAATTTTTGTTTGTGTTCTTGGTGGAAATAGAGGGTGCCAAATACACACACACACACACACACACACACACACACACACACACACACACCACACACACACACACACAACACACACACACACACACACACACACATACACACACACCCACACACACATACACACATACACACCACAACACACACATACACACATACACACACATCACACACACAACATACACACACTCACACACACACACACATACACACACACACACACATCACAACACACACACACACACACACACACACACACACACACACACACACACACACACACACACACACACCACAGATCAAGGACTCGAATTGATAAGAATCAACTTCTCCAACTTTTCTCTTTTTTCTTGTGAAACAAAGATTCACCATCTGTGTTGCAAATGAAGTGGTCAGCTGAATACAGAATAGGCTTCTATCTTGGGATGACCCTTGATCTAGCTCGTGTGACCGGATGTTGGCTATTGTGAGCTGAATTAGACTTGCATGACCAGTCACCTTAATCAGGATTAAGGTTGTTCCGATTGTTTTTCACATCTTTTTCAAATAGTAGAGTGTGATGGATGGGACAGGTGGAATGAATCAAGAGGGGATAATTCAGATCAAGCGAAAATGTGTGCGCCTGTACGTCAGTCTGTCTCTGTGATCTGTCTGTCTGTCTCTGTCTCTGTCTCTTTCTGTCTCTGTCTCTGTCTCAGTCTGTCTCTTCTCTGTCTCAGTCTGTCTCTCTCTGTCTGTCTGTCTCTCTCTCTTTCTCTGTTCTCTCTCTGTCTTTGTCTCCGTTTCTTTCTCTTGTCTCTGTGTGTCTCTTTCCATCTCCCTCTCTCTTCCGATAAAACTTGAAGAATATATACGTTTTGCAAAATTTGAGAAAAGATGCTTCTCGTATCTTATGAGTTAAGTAGCTTTTCTGCTGTCTAGCAAATAGATTGATAACTGATATTGCATTAGCTATGGGAGATTAATTATTTCGTATAACAATTTAGCTGAAATCAAATTCTCTGAATATTTTCACGCTTTTATGTTTTAATAAAAGCAATCTTTTGGAATTTTGATTCTTTGATTTGTATATGTGTGTGAAGTGTAAATAAACCCTGGGCAAAAATTGGATATGAAAGAAATATTGTGAATAGAACGTGTTTCCTTATTTCATTACTTTTGTACATAAAATTGGTTCTTGTTCTCACAGTTCTTCAGTTTAATTTTTCTTTTCGATTTTGTTTTATGTTTGGATGCTACTAACATTTCATTTTTGCATTGTTTTGAAATATTGGTGCAATCGGTGATTTCTTTGCATGCAGAGAGGGCAGACACATTTTCCATTTGAAAGGACAGTGTATAAAAATGTATTCGCGTATTATAATCTCATCGTAAACAAAATTCTTCGTTTTTTTAATATTTTTTTTTTATTGTTCTTTGTGTTTATCTGCGAGTACGTGTGTGTGTGTGTGTGTGTGTGTGTGTGTGTGTGTGTGTGTGTGTGTGTGTGTGTGTGTGTGTGTGTGTGTGTGTGTTGTGTGTGTGTGTGTTGTGTTGTGTTGTGTGTTGTGTTGTGTGTGTGTGTGTGTGTGTGTGTGTGTGTGTGTGTGTGTGTGTGTGTGTGTGTGTGTGTGTGTGTGTGTGTGTATGTGTGCGTGTATGAATTAAATCTATCACCAGGGTCTTCTTCTTAAGGATGGATCCGAAGGAAATTTGAGTCACTAATCCAGCAGTCTCGAATCTGTAAAAGTAAATGAAAATATGTACCCCATCATGGAATCGAAGATTAGAAATGTTTAAGATATTTCGATAGTTGTTTCGCAATTGTAAATTGTAAATAGAAGGCCAAGATCCCCAACGCATGTGGCAAGGCACTTGATGATGATGATAAAATAGACAGCCTTTTCGACCAGGAACAGAAAAATCATTTTGAGGAATGAGATTCACTTGGTACATGTAGAGCATCAAATGAAATGAATCCTAATTTAAAGACACGACAAAGAGCAGACAATGAGTTGTTGCTGAATCATGTACACCGAACGTTTTCAGAGGGTTTATCAATAATTTGACCCAATACGCAAACGAAGTTGTAATTTTTAATCAATTTTTTTTCTGTGAAGTACTCGGTTCTCTTTGAAGTTTTCAACAAACGTTTGTCGACATTAAACTATGTGGCTGTGTCTCAATACAAAATCAGGTCACTTATTTGTAAGATTCAGTATTTGTCTAATCAGTAAATCAAGTATTCTGAACATTGCTGATCGAAGTCATTCAACAAACAACTAATCAAGCACTCGTGAGTTTCAATGGTATTTGGTTTAGAGGGCAAATCAGACACTCTGCTCTTTCTAAAGTAATTTTTTTCAAGAGTTTGTCAAACGAAAACGCTTACAAGTTTGTTATTTTCGTCAATAATGAGAAGAAGAAAAAAGAAAACAAGAATTAGAACGTGTATTTGATATCACAAAACGAGGCAGGTGCAATTTGTTTCCGACTGACTTTTATCAAATACAGACAATATAAAAGATTAAATCTTAGCAGAAAAAAGCAGTAGACAATTTCCCTAACATGTTTAGCAGAAGAGAGAAAACTGAACAGAAGAAAGTCAAAGAGAATAATATAATAATAATAAGATACAATATTTTATATAGCGCAAAATCTTGATAAAATCAAATCTAAGCGCTAAAACAGACACACGCGCACGCACGCACACACACGCACGCACGCACGCACGCACGCACGCACGCACGCACACACCACACACACACACACACGCACACGCACACGCACACGCACACGGCTATAAATGGGGAGAAAGAATAAAAGCAATGGAAAATTATAGAGAGCATATTATAGAGAGAATAGAAATATCTGCCATTTTCTCTTGCCCAAGGCCGCGTTAAGGAAACTGCCTATTGGGTTCCTGAAACTGTTTACTGGTTGTTTTTTCCTTTAGCGAATATGCTTTAACGAAGCCCATTTGGCCAAAACTTTTCCGTCTGTCTTATTTTGTTATAATAAGTACGCTCTCTGATTCTACTTTCTGCCTGCCTGGTTCCTGCTTGCTTGAACGCCAGCAGTCATGTGTCCTCCACACTTTGAATATCTAAAGCCACCAAAAAAGAAAAATTGTTAGTATAGCTTGACACTGTTGTTTTCATCCTACCAAATTATAATCCTGGACACATATGTGCTGATGTATGCAGAGAGGATTAGTAAAAAATCGAAAAGTTCAAGGGCGTTAGGTGGGTCCTGGCATCAGGCAGGTATAAATGTGTCCTGTGTTCTGGTGATTACCAGTGTCGTCCACTTCTGGTGTTCTGAAAATGGGCATGGTTTTGTGCGTCTGATTATTGTTGTTTGCTTGTCTTTATCTCTTTTCATTCTCTGTTGTCTGCCTGTCTCTCTGTCTCTGTCTCTGTCTGTGTTCTGCGTCTCCCTCTCTGAATGTTGTTGGCTCTTGCTTACTTCTGCTTATTTGTCCGTTGCTCTGTCCTGTCTTTGATCTCTCTCTTCGTGTGTTTGTCTCTGCTTTTTCTGTTTTCGTCTGTCTCGTCTCGTCTCTTCTCTCTCCTGGTATTCTTTTTGTTCTTGATATTGTTCTTTCCACTACCTGTTCTACATTTTTGTTTTCAAGTTATTTTTTAAGAAACTAACCAGCCAGCTTCTTTTTCTTAAAATAGTTTTATCATTATTTACTATTTTTTTTAAGAAAATGAGAGAAATGTGGGCCTGGTGTGTGGCCTGTGTGTGTGTGTGTGTGTGTGTGTGTGTGTGTGTGTGTGTGTGTGTGTGTGTGTATGTGTGTTGTGTGTGTGTTTGTGTTTGTGTGTGTGGTGTGTTGTGTGTGTGTGTGTTGTGTGTGTGTGTGTGTGTGTGTGTGTGTGTGTGAATGTGTGTATGTGGCCAAAAAGTGTCAGCAAATTTTTCTTAGCTCCTCTGCTGGATCATGACCAAATTTTGTTCAAATGTACAGATGTTCGGGAAGTTGCGACAGCTTGATTTTAGAAGAAAAGATGTCGACGTCAAGATCCTCGCTACTGGGACAACAGAACTGCTGAAATTCAGCATTTTGTCAGGACAACGTCTGATCAATGATTTCTCGGAAACTTTTCAAAATATCTGAAATATATGTTTTCACTATTGTGACAATCCACAATTGTCCTAGTCGTACGTCAAGTTTTTTTTTTTTACACCCAAAGCTTGTTTGAGGTCACAGTGACCCTTAGAAGTACACCATCTGGATTTTCTGTAAGAACGTTTCCATAAAAAAGGGAATTACTAGACTGTTTGAACATTTTCTTTTAGAGATGCAGAGTCACGGAATATGATTTGTACTTTACCACTCTGTTTTTCGTCAGCCATCTTAATTATGGTCAACTCACATCTCCCTCTATGATGAGAGATGTGATGAAGTGTAATGCATGTATTACTTATGTTGTTTGTTTTTATTCCTTTTTTTTCAGCCAATACCCATCTTCACAGAAAGTGTACCTGTCACCTCAGTGAAAATGATTCTGACAGCTGCCTTCATCCTCTTGGCTTTGGGTAAGAAACATACTCATGTCATGCTCTTCCACTAGCTGACGTTTATGTTCGTTCGTTTACTATGAAAACGTAGAATTCTATAGTATATTATTCGGGGTCAACTATAACCTGAAATACAGATATACCTATATCATATACTGTGCTTGTAACTACGTAAAGCGTAATCAAGCACGTTATGTGAGTGTATCACTTACACACATTCATACACACACACAAACATACACACGCTTATGCACAACACACACACACACACACATACACACACACACAGACAGAAACACTCACACACACATACGCACAGGCAAACATGCACATGTAAACACGTTTACACACCACACAGGAGACTGTGAGAGAAGGAAAGCTGATTCATTGGTCATAATTTGTTGTCCATGTCTCTTTGAAATGGGGAGAGAGAGAAAGAGAGAGAGAGAGACACAGAGACGAGAGAGAGAGAGAGAGACATAAACAGAGACAGAGACAGAGAGACAGACAGAGAGACAAATAGAGTGAAAGACAGACATAGAGAGAGAGACAGAGAGAGAGAGACAAAACAGAGACAGAGAGACAGACAGAGAGACAAATAGAGTGAAAGACAGACATAGAGATCTCTGCATGAGGAACACAAGACAGAATCTACTACCATTATTTCTCGATAAAGCTTTTCAACCCTTGATGGGGACTTTCTCACATCGTTCTTTTGTCTGGCAAAAATATCATAAATGGGTCGATAAACTTCAAACTAGAAAACAATGTAAGCTCTTTCCAAAACATCAAAAGAGGAGTCAGACAGGGTTGTGTTTTGTCACCAGATCTGTTTTCACTATACAGCGAAAACATCATAGAAACCTAGAAGAAGACCCTGGATTAAAGGTTGGAGGGAAAATGATAAACAATATTCGATACGCAGATGACACCGTGCTAATTGCAGAAAATGAAAGGGACCTACAAAACCTTGTGAATATACTAGAAATAGAAAGCAAAGGTAAGGGGCTGGAACTAAACAGCAGGAAGACTGAAGTCATGGTGATCAGTAAAAAACATGAAATCCCCTCCTGCAAAATAACAGCAAATGGCACAACCTTGACACAGGTTGATAAATTTAAACACCTGGGAACGATCATTTCATCAGACGGCAGATGCACATCAGAAATAGCCGACAGAATCGGCCAAGGCAAAACAGATTTCAAGAAAATGACAAGCATTCTTACCAACAAAGCCTATCAATTAACATCAGGAAGAGAGTTCTTGAATGTTATATAGAACCAATACTGTTGTACGGATGTGAAGCGTGGACAGTCCAAGCAAAGCCAGAACAAGATTGAGGCAGCCGAAATGTGGTTCCAAGAAGAATGTTGAGAGTTCCATGGACAGCAAAGAAAACAAATGAGACAGTCTTGATGGAGGCAAACACAAGTAGATCACTCATAAGGAAGATTAGAAAAAGACAGGCAACATTTATAGGCCATTTTATGAGGAAGGGGATTTGTAGCACCTGGTCACAACGGGAAAGCTTGAGGGAAGGAGAGCACCAGGTAGACCCAGGGAGAAAGTGCTGGACGGACTTACAGAGTGGCTGGGGACGAGGAGGGTGGGTGAGATGCTAGGAGCAGCGAGAGATAGAGACAGATGGAAGTCCATGATCGCCAAGGCCATACGGCAGGGCACCTGATGATGGTGAAACTTCACCCAGAAACAGCTGACTCAGATTCTGCAAATCTGTAAATAACTTTTATCTATCGGCAGAATGAGGCGTCAGTCTGAATTCTCTGACTCATGGAACATGATGACTAGTACAATGACGACGTATGTAAAGATGATAATCGTCCCATAACCTTGATGTCGAAGGGAGGTGAGGTGTAGAGACCTTGACTTCTTTTTAGAGATCAGCATTACGAAGGCGGTGCCCATCTCTTCTCCCTCGCTGTTTCACCTTCTACAACACTGAAGGAAGTCAGGCAGCTGGGAAGAATGGAAACCGCAGGCACAACAGAGTTTTGCTTGAATGAGTATGACACCCATCAAAACTCGTGCAGCCTGATTGGAAAGGTGAGTGTTCCACCTCTACTCCAACCAGGCCGACGACGACGATAGTGATAAGACTGATGACAGTATTAAAATCTTAATTACAGCCCCTCTGCAAGTCCAGGCCGGCAAAAATGTGTGTGAGGCTAAAGGCGGGAAGAAGTTGCGCACCTTCAGCAAGACTGCCGAGATGATCAAATTCCCGTGCAAGTACAACGCCCTTAGCCAGACCACCTGCGGTAAATGGCGCGTAACGCTAACCCCTGGCAACCAGCTGGAATCCAACCGCAACAAGCATTTCATCATCAAGTCCTTGTGGCTGGGCCTGGAGAGAATCAGTGACGGCCGCAAATGGGAGGGTCGTACTGACCTTAAGATCGCCCGTAAGGTGGGTACTCCTCTGTTTGTTTGTTTTTAATATTAAGTTGAGGAAAATTGTTTAAATCCTTTACCACTAAGGATTAATGCATGAAGCTAGTGCAAGAAGGTAAAAAGATTGAAATGTGTAAGGATTAATGCATAAAGGTAATGGAAAGTAATGAACAGGGTGAGGAAGTCAAAAAAGGTTAATGCATCAATGGATGGAAGGTGATGGATAGGGCAAGGGAGTGAAAGTACGATTGCATGAAGCTGGTGGAAACCAGTGGACAGACTGACAGAGTGCAAGGATCAATGAAGCTGGTGGATAGGGTGAGGAAGTGAAAGGGTCAATGCATGAAACTGGCGGAGAGGGTCAGAAAAGGAAAAGATAAACATGACATGGAAGGATGTGTATCCGTCTGTATGTTTATATATCTGCGATCCGATACATGCCACAGTCACAGATATAAACGTGTTCATTAATGGCTACCTGGTTGAACCTGGCTCTCAGTTACAAAAAAGGCTACTTACTGCGTAGCTTTCATCGGCGATCCAGCCGACTTCTTCAGCGCAACTGCTGGGTTGAGAACTGGCTTCAGTGAGCATCGCCGTGAGCGAACTCACGACAGTGTGACTGAATAAGTGAGGAGTACACTGATGGCAGGTTGTGTCGGCCCCGGTCACGGTTGAGGGTGGGGTTCCTTGCGGTGATGTAAACTGCCTCCTTTACTCCCCTCTGGAACCATCTTGCTTCTTTGTCGAGAACTTGCACATTGTCCTTTTCAAAGTGGTGTTGGGTGTGGGTCAGATGTTCTCCCACTGGAGAGGACTAACGTTTGTGTTCTTTTAATCTTTTGTGCAAGTTGCGCTCAGTTTCGCCAATATAACTATGGTCACAGTCCTGGCAGTCTATCTTGTATATCACCCCTGATGTGTCCAATTTGTCTGTTTTGTCTTTGGGGTGGACTAACTGGCTTCTGATTGTGTTGGTGGGCTTGGCATGGACACTGACTCCCAGCAATGTCAGCAAGGAATTTTAGATCGCTTATAGACTATTTTGGTCACATCTAGACCACATATGCGGTCTACTGCATTTCCCAGTCTCATAAAATCAAAATAACCGCAGTCCAATATTTAAACCACTTTGATGCAAATGTTTATTTAAAAGTCAAGTACTTATATTCCAGCAATTTATGAAGCAATCTCAAGCATGTAATCATGTGATTTCCTTTGAAGGATCAACAAAGTATCACGCATTGTATTGTATTGTATTGTATCGTATCGTATTGTATTGTATTGTTCTGTTGTATTGTATTGCATTGTATTGTTCTGTTGTATTGTATTGTATTGTGCTGTATTACTTTGTATAGAATCAGATTGAGGAGTACGCTTCATGTTGATGGGATACCCATCACTAACTAATTCTTGACACAATTTGTTTTTCCATGAAGTCAACGAAATTGTTAGGGATAGAAAAATGTCATGCTCAAATGCTATTTATTAAGTCAGTTTATATTTGTCAGCAAATCATTAGACTACCAGACAGTGTGGCGTGTAATATTAACAGAGTTTAATACAAATTTATTGTTTATTTTAAAAAAAAAGTTCAAACTGAAAAGCGTTTGAAATAATTACAAGAAACACAATAGAAATTGTATGGCTAAATATGATAGATATTAGCTTGTCTCTAGAAAAAAGAAGAGCTTTGGGCAAAAGAACACGTATAGGGACAGCAGGACTATATAAGGCGGGAGTAGTTCGCAAGTTACTTGAATTCAAACGTTTGCCGAACCAACTTCGGCTGTCTGCTCTGAGTTAATTACAGATTTCGGACGCAGTCGAGAGCTACCTGGCTCATATTTGTCACAGAGTACAATCTCAATCCCTGCTTTTAAACTGTTGTTATATTTTTATCGAAAAATGTGCGTATATGCATTTATGAGGAAAATAAAATCTGAACTGGACGAACTTAGAGGAAGGGCTACAAAACATGACGAGACATCTGACAGGCACACCATCCAAAAATAGAAAAGCACGTGGAAAGAAAACAACGAAGGCATGTTGTCGTAACACACACACACACACACACACACACACACACACACCATCGGAGCACAATACGAACAAAGCACTGACCTGTAGTCACCACCGCTTATGTCCCATGTACAGCTTACCAGGTGGGTTAGGATACAAGTCCCTTTGTAATGGAAATACGTGAAAAGTCAAAGAAGTGCGTCATTGTATGCACCAAAACGCAATTATTACGTGTTACATACAATGACGCAGTTGTGTGAAATACGCGAGAAAGTAATGATTATATGCTATGGCAACAAGGACATAATTTGGGGGGGGGGGGGGGGCAGCGTTCTTTCTATAAGCTCCACATCTGGAATCAGTCTCGCTTTAGATACTCACCCTTCTGTCCACATTCAACGCTCCTCAAAACTCACTGTTCAAAACTGGTATTCTGCCCCTTCCCCAGGTAATAATGGTGACATTATAGTGTTAGTGTCAATGTGTCATTGATTGCATGTATCTGGTGGTTTGTGTGTGTGTGTGTTTGTGTGTGCGTGGGTGCATGTGGGCGTGGTGTGTGCTTTGATTTGGTTATTTTTTCCATTGTAAACGCTAGGGCATTAATTGATTAGGCTACAATGTTCAAATAATAATAATAAATATAAAATAACGCCGAGTATTACGAAAGAAAGTTTGAGTTCTGTGTGTGGGACGGATTTGCTTCAATTTCTTTTCAGTAACTAAAAAGTAGTGTCTGTTTTGTTCGTCACTGTTGGTGTTTGTTTACTATCCTTCTGCCACGTGCTTTTCTTTATTTAGTTTAGCCCCGCCCTGCTTACTGCGCATGCGTCCCGATCCATTGGATCGGATGTTGCCCCTTTAAAATGGAGGTGGGGGACATGAAACGGACACTAAAATAGGACGTGCAGCATTAGAAAAAAAGCAACAACAAACCAACCAACCAATCAAAATCACCATATACACACACGCACAGAAGCTAGGACACTAAACA
>JAPXFY010000476.1:22500-27500 GCA_030674185.1 Monoplex corrugatus | reverse complement strand
TGAGATCGGTCTGCTGTGAAGAGCTCAGGAAGTTAAGACAATATTTGCATTTAGTGTTCATCACTGTGAAAGTCTATCATTATGCTTGCATTACGTCACGTTTTATTTTAACTAGAGCTTTTGTGTGATTTTGAAGAGTATTCAAAACAATGCTGCACGCCTTGTACTCAAAAAGAAAAAAGCTAACCACATTTCTCCTCTCCTGGCACAACTTCACTGGCTCCCTGTATCAAAGCGCATACAGTACAAACTAGACACCATATGCTACAAAAGCCTCAATAACGCAGCCCCCGATTACCTGTCAAGCCTACTTGAGATTTATGTTCCCTCACGTACCCTCCGCTCTGCCTCCGATCCTCTGACTTTTCGCTTTCCACGCACTAAGCTCAATACCTATGGTCCACGAGCCTTCTCTGTTTCTGGTCCACTCTCCTGGAACAAACCTCCTCTCTCAGTCCGTCAGCAACCTACTTTTGTCTCCTTCAAGTCCGCTCTCAAAACTCACCTTTTCTCCTCTGCATGAAATCCTGACCTTACTCATCCCCCTCTGTAGCCTGTCTCCGCTCAGAGTGGAATCACATTGTAATATATATTTGTATATAATATGCTCTCTATAATTTTCCATTGCTTTTATTCCTTTTCCCCATTTATAGCCATGTGTGAGTGTGTGTGTGCGTGTGTGTGCGCGCGTGCGTATGTGTATGTTCAGCGCTTAGATTTGATTTCTATCAAGATTTTGCGCTATATAAATATTGTAATTATTATTAGTAGTAGTATCAAATATTGATTTTCTGTTGTACTTTTTGTATGGAGATTGTCAGAATGGTTTGACTGTCTTGTTTTTCTCCGTCTTTTGTTTGAAAGTAAGTCTTCTTTTTTTTAGGGACAGTGAGTGTGCGTCAATCCAGAACGCCATGTCCAAGAGATGTGTCCAAAACGGAGAGGACCTCAGGTACCAGGCTGCCAACCTGTGCTGGCCTATTGTGGGTCAGACCAAGTATCAGAAATGTATCTCTGGACATCAGGATAATCCCACCAGTGCTTTTAGGGTCAGTGAGTTTGGATGATTTGTGTGTTGGTCTGTTTCTTCGATTGTCCGCTTGTTTGATCCTGTTTAGTGAATTTGGTTTGTTTGAGTGTGTTTGTTAGTATGCCTGTCTGTCCACCTCTGGTCAGTAAATCTGGCTGGGTCTGTGTATTTGTTCGACTACCATGACTGTGTGTTTGTGAAAAAAAAATGTATGTATATAATTATGTATGTATGAATATCTATATGTATATATATATATATATACATATATATATATATACATATATATATATATATATATATATATATATATATATATATATATATATATATATATATATACTATTGTTTTAGCAGGCTGTTTACAAAGTTCAGATCTTTTGATTAGCTCTTTTTTAGTTTAATTTTTTAAAACCTGCCTTTTTTTCCTTCAAATTTTATCAAGTTCCAGTTGACTGGAGAGTTATAGGCTGTATCATTTGTTCTCTGCCAGTCAGTTGTGCAAATACCGAAATGCAACATAACGGGATTTAAAAAACTCATGAACATAAATGACTTCTGTTTTTTCTTTTTGCTTCCTCAGCACTGTGTGGAGTTTGTCTGCAGCGGCTTCAAAGACAAGGACTCCTGCGTCTCCCTGGGACGTGAAATCGATTACTGCCCCAGCCTAAAAGACGTGTCAAGCGTTGTGAAAAGCTTTTGCAAGTCCGACTTGTACACCACATAAAATCTGTGTACACGTAATGCGTACACCCATGACAACTTCAGTGATGTAGGTTATGCATATTTGTTTCAAAATCTGACCCGGCTAAAATGTTAACCCATTAAAACCTACTGGTGGCAATTGTATGTCTTTTAACATCTGACGCTGTTTAGACGAAAACACTGAAATCTATGTTATGAATTGTACATTCATGAAAAACTTGATCAAGCTCAAATATCAAGGCATTTAATCTGTACTGGTTTTTAAAACTATACAATCCATTAAAATCCTGACCCAAGCTAAATTTAAATGTCAGCCCATATGTCAATATTATATGATTGATACTAATCCTATCTTACTTTCTAAAGACTTATATTACATTTAATATATGTTTTTTGTTTTATCATTTCAGTTCTCGTAAATTATCTCGTTCATATGCTCGTTAGTATATCTTTAGTTCATTTGACAATGTGATAATTTCGCATTAAAATGGGTTGAAGTTAACTAACATTCAGTAATCACCCATGTAAATATTGGTGGTTTTAATGCGTAGCTTGCAGTCCTGCCAACTGACCTGGCCTATACATGGATTAGACTTTACATAAGGTTGACGACAGGATATCTGTTTAAAGTGAAAGATAGTCTTTTCCTACAGGATATCTGTTTAAAGTGAAAGATAGTCTTTTCCTACAGGATATCTGTTTAAAGTGAAAGATAGTCTTTTCCTACAGGATATCTGTTTAAAGTGAAAGATAGTCTTTTCCTACAGGATATCTGTTTAAAGTGAAAGATAGTCTTTTCCTACAGGATATCTGTTTAAAGTGAAAGATAGTCTTTTCCTACAGGATATCTGTTTAAAGTGAAAGATAGTCTTTTCCTACAGGATATCTGTTTAAAGTGAAAGATAGTCTTTTCCTAGCATTAAACTATCCGCATCGTTTGTCAGTACAGTTCTGTATCAATGGGTTCTCGTGTTGTGAGTTAAATTTTAGCTATATATTGTCCGTAACGAATGTGTCTACAAGTCATGGCCTACGTCAACTGATTTTGTCAAGTCAAAGTGTTTCTCAATAAACTTCAGTGATGTTGAGAGGAATCGTGTGGCAGTCTTCTCCCTGGTGCGTGCGTGCGTGTGTGTGTGTGTGTGTGTGTGTGTGTGTGTGTGTGTGTGTGTGTGTGTGTGTGTGTGTGTGTGTGTGTGTGTATGTGTGTGTGTGTGTGTTTGTGTGTTTATGTGTGTGTGTATGCGTGTGTGTGTGGTGTGTGTATGTGTTTCTATGTGTGTTTGTGTGTTCGTTCTTTAATTTAACGTCTTTTCACTATAAGTGATATTAGACAGGGGAGGGGGGGAAGGGGACATTTACAACAACAACAACAACAACAACAACAACAACAACAACAACAAAATAAGTTAACAAAATAAAATGTAGAACGATAGTTGGACGGGTTGGATTTGGGCAGAGGGAAGACAGAGGAAAAAGACATTAGCAGGTGGGGGAACAGTAAAATGGAACGAGAACTTAACACTAACAATTAACTTCAACAACGTGAAGGGAAATTGTAACACTAAAACACAAACCGAATAAAGTTAAAGTAATGCATTAACAGGACTGTGAACTAATGATTCTGAAATTCTAACTAACGTTTGATCTGATGTAATTTTCTGGAAATGATTTTCAGAATACTTTTCTTGAGTAAACATTTTCGGTAAAAAAGAACATAGCATTTTGCAGTAGAATAAACAGTGAAACAGTGTGAACTGTTCACCGCAAATACACTTGACATTTTTACAATATTTTGTTTTCAATGCGTTTAGCTGAATACGAAAACAAACAGCAACAATCGATCTCAAATGATACATGGAAGAATACTGCAATTTTTTACAAACATTTTGAACGGTAAGTTTTATCATTTGTTGTGACACAAACTGTTCATCTGAATGTTCATGAAATCGAGTCCATGAGGCTGATTCGAGCAAGTTGCAAGATTCTTTTACGGCGGTATGAACATGTAATTCTATAGCATTATCAGCATTCTGGGCGCCTTGCTTAGCTGCTCTGTCAACTACTTCGTTGCCGTGAAGACCAACATGAGAAGGCACCCAGCATAAACTGATATCTGTACCTTTGACCCTTAAACGATGTATAAGATGACTTGCCTCAGTAATTAAATCAGGTCTTGTGTCGGCATTAAAAGACCGTAAGGCATATAATACAGATTTTGAGTCAACAAAGAGAACTACTTTGAAAGACATGGGTTTAAGATTTACTAGATAATGCAATGCTTGATTAATAGCGACTAATTCCGCTGTAAAGATCGATAAGTTTGCCCCAACGAAAAATGACTTTTTTATCTTAAATTTTGGAACATAAAATGCTGCTCCACCACATTTATTTTCTAAGACTGATCCATCGGTAAAAATGTGAAGGTGGGTACGGTATTTTTCATCGATGTGTTCTCTTGCTGTGGATATCGAAATGTTGACGTTTTCAGATTTCTTAGCGTCTGTATAATCAATATCAAAAGAGGCTTTTTGCATTTCCCATGTAGGGATAGGCGTTGTTGATGGTGTCTCAGCTATTTCATCCATATTGATGTTAGACTGTTTGACCAAGTCAGATATGTAAGTTGCAACAGTCATTTGTGATGAAATGCTTTTTGCTCGCTTTGGAAAGTCAACATCAGACCTGATTTTAATTTCCTTACTCACAAAATTGTCCGTTTGTGAAGTAGTTCTAACTGCAAATTTTGCTGTCGCTAGCTCACGATAGTTGTTCAGAGGCAGAATTCCAGCAACTTTGTACGTTTCCAGATTAGAGGCATGAGTAGGGACACCTAGAGCAATTTTAATACTTTTGCAGTCTAAGCTTTGTATCTTCTTTAATAAATATTTTGGTGCACTGAAGAACACTTCTTGCGCATAGGATAATTTAGATCGTACAAGTGCTGTTGATAGATGAATTAGTATGTTCGTATCCATTCCCCAAGGTAATCGGCTTATTATCTTTAGAAAATTTAGGGCTTTTCTTGCTTTTGTTGAAATATAATCAAAATGGACATTCCAGTTTAATTTCGATGTCATAAAGACTCCCAGAAATTTTACAACCTGTTTGTAATGTAACACTTCACCAAGCAATCTGAAAGTAGGCAAGTTACTTAAAGTACCACCAGAATTAAATAGCATCATGTTAGTTTTTTCCGCTGACAACGACAGACCATTTTCTAACATATAGTTTCCAAGATTATCAAGATCAGATTGATACAATT
>JAPXFY010000476.1:2500-17500 GCA_030674185.1 Monoplex corrugatus | reverse complement strand
TGTTTTATAGAGTGGGAGTTGATGATGGTGGACAGGGGGGAGGTATAAAGAGTGAAAAGAACAGGGCCAAGGACAGATCCTTGTGGAACACCACAGGTCAGGTATGCAGGTTGAGAGTAAGTGCCATTGATGAGAACAGTTTGTTTTCTGTTTGATAAATACGAAGTGAAAAAGGAGAGAGCAATGTCAGAGATGCCAAAAGTATGATGAAGTCTAGAAAGGAGAATACCATGGTCAATGGTATCGAAGGCTGCAGACAGATCAAGGAGTGTGAGGAGATTTGTTGCAAGGAGGAGATTGTTGAGAATGTGTAGTAGGGCAGTTTCAGTGCTATGGCACTGGCGGTAGGCTGACTGGAAAGGATTGAGGAGATTGTTGGCAGACAGGTGAGAGTTCAGCTGGTTGAGGACGACCTTTTCAAGGAGTTTTGACAAGAAAGAGAGATTAGAGATAGGCCTGTAATTTTTCAGTTCATATGTTTTTTAAGTCTCTTTCCCGAATCTAAGTTTAAAGTCACCAAAGAATGATCTGTTCAACATCCTGGTTTAATAACGATATCTTTTATATGAGAATGATATTCATATTTAAAGGTGTTAGACCAGTGCGTTTAAAACAGTGTGATGCATTTTCAGTCTTCTCACTATAACGACACTCTGAACCAGACTTTTAAATACAACTCGGGTATTACAAAGTCTACCACGAACAGCCAAAAACCAGTTGCTTAATTTTTGTTTGTGTTCTTGGTGGATGTAGTGGGTGCCAAACACACACTCACAGACACAGACACACACACACACACAGACACAGACACAGACACACACACACACACACACACACACAAACACACACACACACATAATATATATATATACACACACACACAAACACACATACAAACACACAAACACACACACACACACACACACACACACACACACACACACACACACACACACACACAAACGCACACACACATATACACACACAGATCAAGGACTCGTACTGATAAAAATCAGCTTCCCTTATTTTTCTCTTTTTTTTCAGGTGAATCGAAGGTTCACCATACCATCTGTTGCAAGTGGAGGTCGCCAGTTGAATGCGGAGTAGGCCACTGCTGTGGGATGACCCATGACCTAGCTATTGTGACCAGATGTAGTCTATTGTGAGCTGAATTTGACTTGCATGACTTCAGTCATCTTTATCAGGATTAGGATTGTTCCGATTGCTTTCACATCTTCTTCAAACAATACAGTGTGGTGGATTGGGTGTGTGTGTTGGGAGGGGAGGGGATAAATAATGATAGAGATAGATCGATGGATGGATAGACAGACAGACAGACAGACGGACAGACGGACAGACAGAGAGACAGATAGATAGACAGACTGATAGAGTGACGGACAGAGTGACGGATAGATAGACAGATGGACAGATGGATAGATGGATAGATGGATGGATGGATAGATAGATAGATACATAGACAGATAGATAGATAGATAGATAGATAGATAGACAGATAGATAGATAGATAGATAGATAGACAGACAGACAGAGAGGGAGGGAGGGAGGGAGGGAAGGGAGAAAGAGAGAGAGAGAGACAGACAGACAGAGACAGAAACAGAGATAGGCAGACTGATTGACAGACAGACAGATAGACAGACAGACAGATGGAGAGACAGAGAGAAAAAGACAGAGAGAGGAACATGTGTGGGCCCGCACGACAGTCTGTCTCTATTCTCTGTCAGTCTGTCTGTCTGTCTCTCTTTCTCTCTCTCCCCCTCTGTCCCTGTTTTCTGTCTGTTTGTTTTTGTTTCTGTCTTTTTCTCTTGTCTCTGTGTGATCCCTTTCGGTCTCTCTCTCTCTCTCTCTCTCTCTCTCTCTCTCTCTCTCTCTCTCTCTCTCTCTTCCAATAAAGCCCACAAGAGTATATTCATTGTGTAGACTTTAAGAAAAGGTGTTTAACGTATCTTGTGAGTTATTTAGCTTTTCTACTGTCCAGCAATTAGATCAATAACTACAAAGCCCACAAGAGTATATTAATTTTGCAGACTTTAAGAAAAGGTGTTTAACGCATCTTGTGAGTTATTTAGCTTTTCTACTGTCCAGCAATTAGATCAATAACTGACACTGTATTAGCTAAGGTAACTAAATAGCTTAGCATAACAATTCAGATGAAATCAAAATCTATATTTTCAGTTCTTGTTGTTGTTTTTGTTTGTTTGTTTTAATGTAGCAATCTTTTGGAATTTTGATTCTTTTGATTTATATGTATTGTGTAGTGTAGACATACCTTGGGTAGAGGCTGGATACAAAAATACTGTGAAATATGTTCTTGATCTCACAGTTGTTCAGTATCTCTGTATTTGTTTCCCCTTCAATGTTTTTTTGATGTGGATGCTACTGATATGTAATTTTGTGTTATTTTGAAATATTAATGCAATCAGTGATTTCATTGTGTGCAGAGAGACGGACACTTTTCCATTGGAGAAGATCGGACGTGAACATTTATTTGCATATTATACGATCTTCGTGAACACAATTTTTCTTGTTCTTTGTGTTTATCTGCAAGCGCAAGCGCACGTGTGTATATGTATGTGTGTGTGCGTTTATGTGTGTGTATGTGTGTGTGTATGTGTATGTTTGTGTGTATGTGTGTGTGTGTGTGTGCGTGTGTGTGCATGCGTGCGTATGTGAATGTTCAGCGCTTAGATTTGATTTCTATCAAGATTTTGCGCTATATTAATATTGTAATTAAGATATTGTATTTAATTAAAAGGGTGACTTGGTCTTGAGGCACCAAACCACCTTGAAAGTGCAGGTTCGAACACCGATGGATAAAAAAGGCGACAGCAAAAGGGCAACCTTAATTAATTAAAAAATGTTCTTGCGAAAATGAAAAAATATAGTACATACTGTGACATTTATAACTACACATATATTCATGTTAAGAATTTGATATGTAGTAAACAAACACATCTGTATAGTATGTATGGCATGTAGTAAAATCTTAGCTCTACTATCATTATTTTCTGTACAATCATCACACCAATTTCTAGAATAATTTCAATAAAAAAAATTATATTACAACTTTTGATAAAAATGTTTCTTTCAAGCAGAACTGTAAGATTTTATAACCGGCTATAGGTACCTGTCCCTGCTATAGGTGTGTCAAATATCAAGGAAATCGGATGAAAACTTTTGAACATATTATGTCTGATGTAAACAATCTCGCGAAAAATCGCATTTAATTAATTAATTAATTTTTGTCAACTTTTCATAACTCACAGACCCCAACAAAGATATTCAATCCAAAGAATACTGTCTGAGGTATCTTCTCGCCAAATATCATGGTGATTGGTTAATTAGAACTGAAACACTGAACATCACAATCTTGGTACCCAAATCTGGGTAGGTCTGCCCCGTTACACATTTGATGTATGGCCATCGACCAGAAGGTCAATGTTCAGGGGTACAGGATTACTGGACTGCTTCTATTTCGTTTGGTTGTCGCGGGGAAAAACTGCAAGACGATCACCTACGAGATAAAAGGCCTGATACACACAAATGAAATCAAAGCACATCATTCAATAAAATATTCACTCGCAGTGACAAGCATGAATAATTGCAGGGCTCAAACACTGCATCACTTTTTTTATCGAGCTGGAAACAGCCCCCCAACAAGCTGACTAATGATTTCATAAGATGCTCTCCAACTGGTGTAAAAAGCCTCTGCCATTTTCATGGTGGGCATAACGTGCCTACATAATACATTCATAACATTCACTGCTACGAAATCCATAACAAGTGTGACTGCCCGCGTTCAAGCAAACAGGAACCAGAAGAAAAAAAACACGAAAAAAGAATAAGAACGCGTATTTAATACAAGATAAGACAGGCGCAAATTTTCGGCCAACTGGCCTTTGTCAAGCGTAAGATCACAAACAAACACCAGATACAAAAATTAGGAGAAAAACACTGAAACTTCCCTGCAGCTCCGTCTGGTGTGAGAAAAGGAAGTTTCAGTCTTTTTCTCCTAATTTTTGTATCTGGTGTTTGTTTGTGATCTTACGCTTGACAAAGGCCAGTTGGTCGAAAATTTGCGCCTGTCTTGTCTTGTTGTATTAAGTACGTGTTCTTATTCTTTTTTCGTTTTTTTTTTTCTGGTTCCTATTCACTGTTACGGTTTTCCTATTTCCACACTACCCCACACCTACCGCCTTCCTGTCTCTTTATAGCATTGTAGTGTATTGTATGTATAACTGCAGACCGTCTGATGGCGAGGATTGATGTAAAAAAAAACCCAGCATGAACGTGCTTATGCCACTACTCTCGAACTTAAAACTGTATTCTTGTTTTTGGTTTTCCTCTCTCTCTGTCTCTGTCTCTCTCTCTGTCTCTCTCTGTCTCTCTCTCTCTCTCTCTCTCTCTCGCTCTGTCTGTCTGTCTGTCTCTCTCTCGCTCTGTCTGTCTCTCTGTCTCTCTCTGTGTCTGTCTCTCTGTCTCTGTCTCTCTCTGTCTGTCTCTCTGTCTCTGTCTCTCTCTGTCTGTCTCTCTGTCTATGTCTGTCTGTCTCTGTCTCTGTGTCTGTCTCTGGCTCTCTGGCTCTCTCTCTCTTTCTCTCTCTCTCTTTCTCGTTTTTTTCTCTCTGTCTTTTCCCTTTCTCTTTGTCTGTCTCCCTTTCTCTATCCCCTTCTCTTTCTATGTGTTTCTCCATCTGTCTGTCTGTCTCTGTCTCTGCCTGTCTGCCTGTCTCTCTTTCGGTCTCTCTTCCCCCCCCCTCTCTCTCTCTATCTATCTATCTGTCTGTCTATCTATCTGTCTATCTATCTATCTAATCTAATCTATCTATCTGTCTGTCTATCTATCTATCTGTCTGTCTATCTATCTATCTATCTATCTATCTATCTATCTATCTATCTATCTATCAATCTATCTACCAATCTATCTATCTATGTATTCCTCTAACTGTGTATCTATCTATCTATCTATCTATCTGTCTATCTGTCTATCTGTCTGTCTATCTGTCAATCTATCTATCTGCCTGTCTCTCACTCTCTCTTCTTTCTTTTTCTCTCTTTCTCGTTTTCTCTCTCTCTCTCTCGTTCTTCTCTCTCTCTCTCTCTCTCTCTCTCTCTCTCTCTCTCTCCGTCTGTCTCTCTCTATCTGTCTGTCAATCTGTCTATCTGTTTCTGTCTCTGCCTGCCTGCCTGCCTGCCTGCCTGCCTGCCTGTCTGTCTGTCTGTCTGCCTCCTTCCCTCTCTTTGTCTCTGTGTCTGTATCTGTCTGTCTGTGTCTCTCTTCTTCTTTATCTTTTTCTTCTTGTTGGTCTTGTTTTTGTTCTTCTTCTCTCCCCCTCTCCCCTCTTCTCTCTCACCTCCATCTGTTCTCCATCTTTATCATAATCAGTAGGGAGAAAAGTAAAGATGTTTAACTGTTGTTTATTGCATTCTTTTGATTTGAAAGTTGTTGTTTTTTTCCCCCTTGTATTGTTACAGAAGCACACCCTTCATACTTCACCACAGCCTGGTTTCAGGTTGTGCAGTAAAATGATCTTCGTTGATTGATTTATTGACCAGTACGTGCAGCACTTTTTTGATAACAAGCGCATAATCCTACACCCACTTCTTTCCCAAATTTCAGTTTCGGTTTATAGAGTAAGAATCCAGTGACTAAGAATAAATCATGTTCTAATGAGATGAAGATGTTTCGTCTCACACCCACGTAAGACCTTAGTGATGTGTGTTGCAGTGTGTCGTAATATGCCCTGTGAATATTCATTGACTTAACTCTCTACATTTATGTCTTCACAGAGCTGTGCGAAAATATACCGATGAGGGATATTTGGGGTGTAAATGACGGCTGATGTGACGGCGACCGTCGGTATAAATATGAACATGGGCCTCACGCTTTTCAGTGATCCTCCGGAACTTCTGAACAGGACGACTGAGCCTTAGTGAGTATACATGTACATCTCTCTGTTGTCTGTCTCTGTCTCTGTCTCTGTCTCCTTCTCTTTCTTCTCTCTTCTCTTCTCTTTTCTCTCTCTCTCTCTCTCTCTTTATCTCTGTCGTCTTTCTATATCTGTCTTTCTCTGTCTGTCAGTCTACTTCTCTGTCTCCTTCTTTCTCTTCTCTCTTCTCTTTTCTTTTTTCTTTTCTCTCTCTCTCTCTCTCTCTCTCTTCCCCTCTCTCTCTCTCCTCTATCTCTTTGTCAAATGTTTGTCTACTGTGTGTGTGTCTCTTTCTTTCTCTCCTCTCGCTCTCTCTCTCTTTCCCTCTATCTCTTTGTTCTAACTGTTTGTCTGTTTCTCTCTCTCTCATTTCTCTCCTCTCTGTCTCTCTGTCTCTTCTCTCATCTCTTATCTCTGGTCTGTCTGTCTTGTCTGTCTGTCTGTGTCTGTTGGGGTGTTGTCTGTCTCTCTTCTTCTCCTCTCTCTCTCTCTCTCTCTCAGTGCTTTTTATGCAGGCATTTCTCTGTTACTCTCGTCACGACGAAAGCAATCTCTTCATGTGTAGTTTGCCATCTTTTCTAAGTACAAACTGTCTCTCCTGTGTTGGTTTGTGTATGCCTGACCCTGTCCACCTGTTCTCAATAATTCCAAGTCAAGTGTAGATTGTAAGAGCCTTACATCTGATGATGTTACTTGAGGTAATTTACCTGTTTGTACATTGTTTTCATGTGACTCCATCAACACGTTCTCGCTAATTCCAAGTAAGTGTAGATTATAAAAAGCCTTACCTCTGATGATATATACTTGAGGTAATTTACCTGTTTTGTATATTGTTCTCATATTCCTGAATCCTATCCTGGCTGTGGATTTAGCGTTCCGGATTTCCATCATCCTGTCGGTAGCTTCCTTCCAGCTTTCACCTCTGTTGATTTTCTGAGTATCTTTTCATGACTCTGGAAGTCTGTCACACTGTAGCGTTGGTTTCTTCTGTTGATGTTTCAGTAACAAAGCTCTTTTTCCCCCTGGGACTTGCTTGTTAGCTCTGTACTCTATGTGGATGTCCAGTAAATCAGGTAATATCGGACTTTTTGACAGCAAGGAAGTTTCAGTCTCTTTCTCCTATTTTTGTGTGTGTGTGTGTTGGTGTTTGTTCGTTTGTGATCTTATATTTAATTGCTTTGACAAAGACCAGTTGGTCGAAAATTTGCGCCTGTCTTGTCCAGTTGTATGAAACATGGATGATGATGATGTTGATGTTTGTTCGTTTGTGATCTTACATTTACGCTTGACGAAGGCCAGTTGGTCGAAAGTTTGTGCCTGTCTTGTCTGGTTGTATTAAATACCAACTCTGATTCTCTTTTCTTTCGTGTTTTTTCGGTGCCTGTTTGCTTGAACGAGGGTAGTCGCACTTGTTTAGAATATCTTGACTTCGACCTGTTTGGCTTGTGTGGTGTTACAGAGAGCTAGATCTCTGGCCAGTATGGTTCCAGTGGTCTCTGAGGCACGCAATTTCCCCGAGCAAAACAAGGTGGTGATCCTCTGGGCACTTGTTTGTTTTACAGGTGGTCTGAGGCATGCAGAACTTACACAGTCCATGTTATATTCTGAACAAAACTGCAGTGTGAAATTGACTGATAGTTTCTAAAATTGAATTCAATAGATTATTAAAAAATCATTGTAGAATCCATTCTCATGGAAAGTTGAAGGCAATAGAGCAAGAAGAGGTCGTCAGTCGTCTGTCAAGAAGATATGGACAGACGATGTCAAAGACTGGACAGGGAAAAGCCTGGCTGTGTGCGTCCACTCAACACAGGACAGGACGACCTGGAGAATCGTGACACTGACCATTGGAACACAGGGAAGGCACCTACAAGAAGAAGAAGAAGAAGATGATGAAGAGGAAGAAGAAGTAGAGGAAGAAGAAGAAAAGAGGAGGAGGAGGAAGTGAAGGAGGAGGGGAGGGTGATGAGAGGAGGAGGAGGAGGAAGAAGAAAGAAGAAGAGATGATGATGGATGATGATGATGATGATGATGAAAGATGATGAGATGAATGATGATAAGATGAAGAAGAAGAAGAAGAAGAAGGAAGATGATGAGATGATGAGAGAAGAAAAGAAGAAGGAGGAGGAGGAGGAGGACAGAAGAAGAAGAAAACAACAACAAACAAGAAAAGAACAAGAACAAGAACAAGAATAAGAACAAGACGATACAAGAAAGAAGGAGGAGGAGGAGAGAAGGGCGAAGAAGAAGAAGACGAAGAAGAAGAAGAAGAAGAAGTATGTGTGTATGTATGCATGCATGCGTGCATGTCATATATATGTAGCATGTATGTATGATGCATGTATGTATCTATGTATGCATGCATGCATGTATGTATGTATGTATGTATGTATGTACGTATGTATGTATGTTTCTATGTATGTATGTATGTATGTATGTTTCTATGTATGTATATATTTATGTATGTATGTATGTATGTATGTATGTTCAATGTTAAGACACACGCTATTAGGGTAATGTTACTGTATCATTAAGTTGTATTTTGTTGTGTCATCATAGAGATAGTGATATCTATGTTATCTGTATGTTCTCTGTCATGTATCTGTGATGGTGTTTGTATTCTGTTTCTGTACTTATGTATCTTTACTGTATGTATTTCCTACACATCATTCTACATTATACACTCCTCAATGTTCCCACTCCTAATTACCTAATTCTGACGTCTGTCATCATGCCTGTTTTCTTTGTGTCTCATCCCTACGCTATATCTCTCTCTTTTGTGTTCTGCTTGTGTCTGTCTGTCCATCTCTGACTGTCTGTTTGTGTATCTGTCTGTCTATTTCTTTACCTGTCTCCGTTTCTTTTCTCTCGTTCTTCATTTCCCCTTACATTTTCTGTCTGTCTGTTCTTCTGTCTCTCTCTCTGTATGTCTGTTTCTTCTGTCTCTCTCTCTCTCTGTCTAACGTGCACTTGCACAACACCACCCCACCACACCACACCACACCACACAACCCAACCCAACCAACCCAATCCACACAAATCACAACACACACACACACCACACCACACCACACACACCACACCACACCACACACCACACCACAAAGCACCATACAGCACCAACACACAACAACACACAACACCACACCACACCACCAACACAACACAACCAACACAACACAACAAAAACACAACACAAAACAAACACAACACAACCCACAACAACACAAAACACACACAACCACGCAAACACACACCACAACACCAACCCAACACCAACACAAACACACCCCAACACACACCCAACACAACACAACCACACCACACAACAAACACAACACAACACAACACTCACACAACACAACACACAACAACACACCACAAAACACAACACAACACAACACAACGAACAACACAACACAACACAAACACAACACAACCACACGCACAAACACACACACCCACGCACACACACCCAACAACAACACAACCCAACACAACACAACCCAACACCAACGCCAACACAACCCAACCCAACGCACAGCACAACACAGCATAACGCAACACAAACCAACACAACCCAACACAAACACAACCCAACGCGAACCCAACCCAACCAACACAACACAACGAACGCAAGCACGCACACACCAGACACTGCAACAGCAACATAACCCAACCCCAACCAACCCAACGCAACACAACCCAACCCAACGCAACACAACTCCAACCCCAACGAACCCAATCCACAAACCAACCCAAACCAACACAACCCAACAAACCAACACAACCCAACCCCACCAACCAACACAACCCAACACACCACAAACACAACCCAACCCAACCAACACAACACAACACAACACAACACAACACAACCCAACCCAACACAACACAACCCAACCAATTCTACACCAACACAACACAACGCTACACCAACTCCCACCCACCCCCAAAACAACAACAACAACAACAACCACCACCACCACCAACAACAACAACAACAACAACAACAAAAAAAAACAAAACTTCACCACCACAGGTTTCGCCGAAGCCGCCAAAAATGTATGCGAGACGATGAACGGCAAGAAACTGATCACTTTCGGCGAGACGGCGGAGCTGATCAAGTTCCCCTGTAAGTACAACGCCGTCCGCGACACGCGCTGCGGCAACTGGCTGATCACGGTGACGCCTGGCAACATGCTGGAGAACGACCGTAACAAGCTGTACGTCATCAAGACCATGTGGGTCGGCATCGTGCGTGTCAGTGACGGACTCAAGTGGGAAGGTCGGACTGACCTCAAGATCGCCCGCAAGGTGAGGGTGGGGGAGGGTAGTGCGGTGGGGTTGTGTTCCTTTGTTTTTTGTGGTGTGTTGTTGTGTTGTTGTGGTTATGGTTGTGGTGTGGCTGTGGTGTTGTGTTTTGTTGTGTTGTGTTTGTGTTTGTGTTGTGGTTGTGTTGTGGTTGTGTTTGTGTTTGTGTTTGTGTTTGTGTTGTGTTGTGTGTGTGGTTGTGGTTGTGGTATGTGGTTGTGGTTTGTGTGTGTTTTGTTGTGTTTGTTTGTGTTTGTGTTGTGTTTGTGTTTGTGTTGTGTGGTTGTGTTGTGCTGTGTGTGGTGTGCTTGTGTTGTGTTGTGTTGTGCTGTGCTGTGTTGTGTTGTGTGTGCTGTTTGTGTTGTGTTTGTGTTGTGCTGTGTTGTGCTATGTTGTGTTGTGTTGGGTTGTGCTGTGCTGTGCTGCGCTGTGCTGTGCTGTTTGTGTTGTGTTGTGTTGTGTTGTGTGTGTGTTGTGTTGTATTGTATTGTATTGTATTGTATGCGTTTCTCTTCTTTGTTTGTATCGAATTGAACTGAATTGTACTGAACTGTATTGTATTGTATTGAATGTATTGAACCGTATCGAACTGAACAGTATCGTATTTTTTGTATTGTAGCATATTGTATTGTATTGTATAGTGTTGTATTGTAGGCGTTTGCTTTCCTTGTTTGTATTGCTTTGAACTGAATTCTATTGAACTGTATTGTATTGTATTGAAATGTATCGTATCATATCATATTGTGTTGTGTTGTGTTGTGTTGTGTTGTGTTGTTGTTTGTGTTGTGTTGTGTTGATTCATGTTTACTTGGTCACAATGGATTCACCATGTAAACTTCAGGCTGCTCTCCTCAGGCCAAGGAGAACACGTCAACCACAGTACAGCGCCACCTTTTTTTCATTCTTCCCCGTGTACATGTATTTCTGTTTACCCTTGTATTATATTATACTGTATCATGCTACATTGTATTGTACTGTATTGCATTGTGTTGTATTGTATTGCATAGTATCGTATCGTATTGTATCATATTGTATTGTATTGCATTGCATTGTATTGTATTCTTGGTATTGTTTTGTATTCATTGTACTGTACTGTACTGCATTGTATTGTACTATATTGTATTGTTCTGTACTGTATTGTATTGTATTGTGCTTTGTCATATTGTACTGTATAGTATTGTATTACATTGTACTGTATTGCACTGTACTGTATTGTATTGTATTGTACTGCACTGTGCTGGATTGTATTGTTTTGCGTTGTGTTGTGTTGTATTGTATTGCTTTGTATTGCTTCATGTTTTCTTGGTCGCAATAGATTCACCATGTAAAATTGAGGCTTCTCTCCTCAGGCCAGGGAAAACACGTCAACCGCTGTGCACCGCCACCCCTTTTTCTTTATTTTATCCCTGCATACATGTAATTGACACAAGAAGATCATTGATAAGGAAGATTAGAAAAAGACAAGCAACATTCATAGGCCATTTTACGAAAAAAAGGGGAATTAGAGCACCTGGTCACAAAAGGAAAGCTAGAGGAAAAGAGAACACCAGGTAAACCCAGGGAGAAAATATTGGACGGACTTGCAGGTTGGCTGAGGTCAGAAAGGGTGGAAGATGTACTTGCGGAGATAGATGTATATCTAGGGCCATGATCGTCAACGCCATGCGGCAGGGCACTTGATGATGATGATGATGATACATGTATTTCTGTTTACCCATGAAAGTGAATTTTACTACAGAATTTTACCAATAGGCTACTGTGTTGTAGCCGAGGTATCTTTACTTATTTACTTTTATATGCAAAGCGCAACGAGGACCTCGTGCACTCTACGAAAAGAATCATGATTATTATTATCTGTTTCAGTATCTGGCAGGCCTGAAAGAAACTCCCTTCAACACGAAGGACGGTGCGCTGGACATCACCCAAGTTGTGGACTTCAGCAAGCCGACAGCTGACCAAGAGGTGTACATGATGGCGAAGAACGGAGACTTCAAGATCACTTTCGGCCTGTACGAACCTTTAGGAAGGTGGCACAGGAACTCCAGGTTTATGTTCGAGTGTTTCAACAAGAAGTTCGTGCCAAGTGACTACCCTACTCAGCTCTGTGGTAAGTAGACAATGAAAGAAAGAAAGAGAGAAGGAAAGAAAGAAAGAAGAAGAAAAAGACAGAAAAAAGAGAAAGAAAGAAAGAAGGAAAGAAGAAAGAGAGACAAAAGAAAAAAGAAAGAAAGAGAGAGGGAAAGAAAAAAAGAAAAAAAGAAAAGAAAGAACGAAAGAAAGAAATAAAAAAGAAAGAAAGAGAGAGAAGAAAGAACAAAAAGAAAAAAAGAAAGAAAGAAAAATAGAAACAAAGAAAAGACAAAAATAAAGACAGAAAGAAAGACAGAAATAGGGAAAAAGAAAGACAGAAAGGAAGACAGAAATAGAGAAAAAGAAAGAAGAAAGAAAGAAAAGAAAAAGAAAGAAAAGAAAAGAAAAGAAAGATGGCTGTTAATTATGTTTTATACAGATGCATATGCCACATTCATTTTCTGGCATGTAAAGTTTAAAGTTTCGTGTTGTAATTGCAGCTATGCTTGGCTGTTATATTCATACATATACTGTCTATGTGCTATGTGTTTGTGTTTGCACTTTGTCAAAATGGAAAAAAAAAAGAAAAAGAAAGAAAGAAAGAAAGGAAAAAAGGAGTTTGAAAGAAAAAGAAAGGGGAACAAACCCACCATACAACGTAATGCTCAGGTATCGTAGTTTTCTACAACGGTCCGTGTTGTGTTGTTGTTGTTGTTGTTGTTGTTGTTGTTGTTGTTGTTGTTGTTGCTGCTGTTTAAAAACCAGTTTCGTATGAATAAATACATACGCAGATCAAATTTCCGCCAGAAAAAAAATGGCACACGCCAACAATTTTACTTTATTGTCTAAGAAACACTAATGTGAGTACACGTCAAGAAATAACCAACGAAAAGAGATTAGTAGTTTTCAGAGCATTGTTTCATGATTGACGAAATTGGCCGCGATGATCTCCAGGGGAGGCTATAATGGTCAATTCTAAAGCCGATGGTTAAATTGCTAGTTGTTTCCCTTAGACCAGTAATATTGCGGTGAGGACACCGCGAACAGAGTCAAAATTTCTCACTTCAAAAAGTACACACAAAAGAAAACAAATATCAGAAATTCAAGCAGTCTGTTTATTTATATGCGGGCAACAGAACCAGGTAGATAAATGAACACACTCAGGATGTGAAAACGATAGGGAACTGGGTACGATTCCACAGCAGTTTATGCATTCATATTAATTCATGCTCGAACTCATTTCTTTTAAACTTGGGCTGCTCTCTTCGTTGAGAACACGTCGCCACCTTGCGAGGCCACCCATTTTATTTTATTTTTTTATTTTTTATTTTTTATTTATTTATTTATTTATTTATTTATTCATTTATTTATTTATTTTTTGTTTGTTTGTTTGTTTTCTTATTTTCATTTTGAGCAAGACTTCAAATAGGCAGAAAGGGAAATGAAACATCTTTCCAATATTTCATGCCTGGGCAGCCAGGCGAATGCCCTGCTCTTCACAATTTTCAACTGCCGTGGGGTCTTTAAACGTGCGTAGGCCAGAAGGCAAGTTTATGCCAACAACAAAAAATTCACTTCTTCAACGAGAAATGGTACCTTATTTTCATCTTCTGAAGCAATGATGAAATACTTGTCATTTCCACTCTATCCCCAGTGAACAATAAAAAGTTAGTATATTGTGCAGAACACAAAACTGTATTCTGTTTTAATACACAAATGTACACTATGTCAGAACATAAAATGATATCTGTTTTATACATAAAATGTACACTATGTCAGAACATAAAATAATATCCTGTTTTAATACATAAAATGTACACTGAGTCAGAATTTCAAATGATATCCTGTTATAATACATAAAATGTACACTATGTCAGAACATAAAATAATATCCTGTTTTAATACATAAAATGTACACTGTGTCAGAACATAAAATAATATCCTGTTTTAATACATAAAATGTACACTATGTCAGAACATAAAATAATATCCTGTTTTAATACATAAAATGTACACTGTGTCAGAACATAAAATAATATCCTGTTATAATACATAAAATATATACTATGTCAGAACATAAAATAATATCCTGTTTTAATACATAAAATGTACACTATGTCAGAACATAAAATAATATCCTGTTTTAATACATAAAATGTACACTATGTCAGAACATAAAATAATATCCTGTTTTAATACATAAAATGTACACTATGTCAGAACATAAAATAATATCCTGTTTTAATACATAAAATGTACACTATGTCACAACATAAAATGATATACTGTTATAATACATAAAATGTACACTATGTCAGAACATAAAATGATATCCTGTTTTAATACATAAAATGTACACTATGTCACAACATAAAATGATATACTGTTATAATACATAAAATGTACACTATGTCAGAACATAAAATGATATCCTGTTTTAATACATAAAATGTACACTATGTCACAACATAAAATGATATACTGTTATAATACATAAAATGTACATTGTGTCAGAACATAAAATAATATCCTGTTTTAATACATAAAATGTACACTATGTCAGAACATAAAATGATATCCTGTTTTAATACATAAAATTTACACTATGTCACAACATAAAATGATATACTGTTATAATACATAAAATGTACACTATGTCAGAACATAAA
>JAPXFY010004763.1:0-16935 GCA_030674185.1 Monoplex corrugatus | reverse complement strand
GTGGGACAACTCTATGCCCACTGCACCCAGTCTGACATCAATTATCTGGCAGACTCCTTCAGCCTGCACAACACCTGTGTCTGGTAACGTCTGGAAATGGAAGGCGGGGTGGGGGGATGGGGGGTGGACAGGATCTATGATCTATGTGTGGGAGCAGAAAAACGAACTAGGCTCAAACCCATATCAGTCAGAAAGGTAGATACTCAAACTGTACACTATCCAGTACCAAGCTCTTCCCAAAGTTCTTAGGATTGTTATTGTTACTGTTATTGTTATTTTTGTTTAAAGCCCAGCCGACTGCTTAGAGCCATGTCAGGGCTATAACCACTTCAAAACACACAATACTTCAACAGGTAAAAAAGGAAAAGAAAAGACAGTACACATATCAATACATTCACGCACATAATCCAAGAAGATGCCCTTGGCATTGACCATTTCGTCCAATTTATCACACAGGGAATTTGAAAAAACCTAACCTGAACACAAATTGAAACACTAAAATTTACAAAAAAATGGGTCAAAAGTACCTAAAATTGCTTCTGCATATCTCATTTCCCCAGAGCCAAAAATGTACTTAATACAATCATGTGCTCAATTACTAATTCTAAGAGAGAGTATGTAAGACTTTATCGAACACATACAGGTGAATGGACCATTAAGGCAGAAAATGATAGGAAGAAATGATAGAAAGCAAAGGAACAAGACAGAAACAAAGAGAGTGACAGAAAAGAGGAAATTTCTAGCACAGAATTTCCAGAAGATGGGGATACTATTTATGCTGAAAGAGCCCCCGGCAACCCCACAGGGGGGTTTCTTTAGAATTGTAAGTTTGACTTGACTCAGTACACACAGACACACACACATATACACACACACACACATACACATACACACACACACACACACACACACATACACACACACATACACACACACACACACACATATATACATAACAAAAGGAATTACCAGGGAGTCCACTTCTTTGGTAAAGACGGCCGTCCCTCCATCCTTACTGGATTCCATTGAAAGTCGTCTCCCTTGGCTACCACTATCAACAGCCTTCTCTATCGGTGCCCTGAATAATGGAAACGGTTCTCTCTCCATTTCTCCACCATCCGGTTGACTAAAATCGTCATCGTCATCAACTTTCTCTTCAGGATTATCCTCTTCACTGTCTTTACTTTCCATTCTTTGCATGTGGGACTCTGGAAATTTATTTGTATCGCCTTCATCCGTGGTTGTCGCCTGTAGCTCGCCGCTGTTCCCTGGAACGCTGGCACCATCGCTTGGCTCTGTTTCAAAGATGCTGGCTGGGAAGAGGTCATCTTCTGTGGTTTTGGACGGGTCGACGCTGATCTCAATAAAGCCCTCATCTGAAAGCCACATACAGATCCAAGCAGTTACTAGTGTTACCTAGCTTAGAACGGCAAAATCCCAGGCAAAATGACAGTCAGTAAATTGGGAATGCCAACAGGTATCCGATTCTGATTTTGATGATACATGATATTCAGAGCGTAAATCTTACATCCAAGCACTGAATTCTGATAATGCTGTATTTATCTTTTGAATGTTCTTTTACTTATTAAGCTTCTGTGTAGAACCAAGGAGCCTGTTATTGTTATTGTTATTGTTATTGTTATTGTTATTTTTGTTAAAAGCCCAGACGACTGCACAGAGCCATATCAGGGCTACAACTGCCTCAAAACAAACAAAACATCAACAGTAAAAAAAAAAAAAGAAAAGAAAATTAAGTGCACATGTCAATGCATTCGTGCACATAATCTAAGGATTTGCCCCTGGCATTGATCACTCTGTAAAATTTATCGCACAGGGGATTTAAAAAAACAGCTGAATACAGATTTGAGCATACCTAAGGACACCAAAACATATCTAAAAACAGGCATAAATTATCTAAAACTGTTCCGAATATCTCACCTCCCAAGAGCCAAAAATGCAATTAATGCATGTACCCAATTATCAGTCCTAAGAAAAAGTATGTAAGTCTTTATCGAACACATACAGGTGAATGGACCAGCAAAGCAGAAAATGATGGTAAGAGATGACAGAAAGCAAAGGAACAAGGTAGAAAACAAAGAGAGTGACAGAAAAGAGGAAATTTCTAGCACAGAATTTCCAGAAGGTGGGGATACTATTTACACCGAAAGAGTCCCCAGCATCCCCACGGGGGGTTGCCAAGGAGTCAGCCAGAAATTTTGCTGGTAGATTTGGGCAATGCCCATATGGAATTGTCTGAGTGCAATTAATCCGTCTCGAACAAACTCCAAACTCATTCAAATCCCTTGTGTACACTTTAATTAGTTTATTTCTTGTTCTTGTGTTTTAAGAACAACAACATTCAGACACAATCTTAGTTCACTCTATCTGTCCTAAAACTCCTCCACATATGTCTTACAGCAGAGTTGAACTAAAGAAGGTGAAGGGGGAGGTAGTAGGAGAAAAGTCGACACTGACCTTCTGAATCATCTTCTTCCACAGGACGACGACCTTGCTGTGATGCAACTGTGTTTTCTTTCCTTGGTCTGACCCCTCTGAAGACTGTGATGCCCGTTTCTCTGTGGCTTTGTAAGTCACGTCGGCCTCCTGCACCTCAATGTCCTCTGGAAGCGGGTTTCCCCTTTGGCTGGCTGAGGGGATGTCTTTGTTGGTGTGTAACTGGGAAGATTTCCTTCGTGTTGATTTTTTCTGAGCTTTGTCTTCAGAGGCTTCACCGCCATTCACATTAACCACTGTTGGGGTTGAGTTTTGGTTTGGTGTTTCCTCAACTGGAATCTCTGTACCATCAGCGTCAGTTCTTGTGTTCTCATTGTCTTCAGGATTCAATTCCATCATGGACTCTATGTCTTCTAGATAATCCTGAGTCAGAGCTGGAGCTGCTTTTGATGTGGATGAAGACACCGGTGGAGATGAATCGACCGTCTGTTCCGAGGCTGCGGTTTGTTGAGTGAGTCTGCCCTTCAGTTTTCTCTGGACTTTTCTTCTCTCTAATTCTGCCACATCTTCCAAAAAGCCACTGTGTGCTTCTTTCCTTCTCTTTCTCTGTCTTTTTTTGTTTTGGCTCGTTTCTGTTTCTTCTGCTCTTCCATTTCTGTCTTTGTCTTGACTAACTTCTGTTTCTAATTCTATGTCTGCACTTCCAGAAATAGGACCAGACTGACACTGATGAGACGAATGTTTTTCAACAGCTTTGAGAAGAGCTGCCATTTTGTTTTCTTTCTCTTTTATCAAATCTTGTTCCTGTTTCAAGAGTTCTTCCTGCATGTCTTGAATAGTGCGGTCTTCAGGAGGGGATGTCTGTTGCGGGGGTGGTTCTGCAACCTGCGTCCTCTTTTCTAAGGATTTCAGCAAGGCAGCCATCTTGTTTTCCTTCGCCTTTACCAAGTCTTCTTCTTCCTTCAACAGTCTGTCTCGCGTCTCAGTGAAGTCAATCTCTTCTTCTGTGTGTAGTGATGGTGGACTTGGGTTTGTGATGGTGATCTGAGCATCATGTTCACCTAAGACAGATGGCTGGTGTGATGTATCTGTGTCTGACTGACGGCTACTGTCAGAGGTGTTTTCTGCGTGTTCTGCACTCTTTACAACAATGTCCGGTTTGTCCTTGGCATGTACGATCTCCACACTTTGTGCAGTAC
The DNA here is from genome assembly GCA_030674185.1 of Monoplex corrugatus. Classification (NCBI taxonomy): domain Eukaryota; kingdom Metazoa; phylum Mollusca; class Gastropoda; order Littorinimorpha; family Ranellidae; genus Monoplex; species Monoplex corrugatus. Next base: position 13,282 of record JAPXFY010004763.1, on the reverse strand, counting down.
TCGCTGTGTTGTCTGTGATGTTGTCTGTGGTGCTGTCTTCCAATTTTACTCTCTGTGCACTACTGTCTGTTCTGTGTCCAGTGTTGTCTTTGAGATCTCCACTCTGGACCACATTGTCTGAGTGGCAGGACTCGTCACCGACATGTTCTATAGACTCCTTCTTTACTGCGGTGACAACACAAACTGTGGGAGATGCATTGTGAGCAATATGGGTTATACTTACATCTTCATCATCTTCCTTTGCACCCACACTGTTCATTGTTGCCAGCTCCTCCTCACCTTTACCACATGACTCTGTGCTGACAACAGACCGTACGTTCATCTGATCTATTGACATCGCTTCAGTCAACTTTCTGTCATCTTCTTCATCAGAAATACTTATCTGCCTGACTGTGGATTTCCGTTTACCCTTTTTCGCTGCACTACGAAGTCCTGTCCTCGTCACCAAAGATTTCCCTCGTCTCTCTCGCCTGCTTTTTTTCCTGCAATCTTCCTCACTCGTTTCTTCATCGTCAGACAAAATTTTCCTTTTGCTTACTCTAATGTCCACCTCCATGTCAACTTCACCAGGATCATTGACAGTTTCTGGGTCCTCGGACTTCAGTTTGTCTGTTTCTACAGTTTCCGGGTCCTCTGACTTCAGTTTGTCTGTCTCTACGCTGTCTGGGTCCTCTGACTTTCCTTTTTCCATGTCTGACATCAATTTTTTCTTGTCTGGGTTTCGTTCCAGCTCTTTTTTCTCTCTGAGGAGTCGCCTCGCTTTGCAGCGTTCTGCTTCAGCGATCTGCTGTTTGCGAGTCAGCCCCTTGATGAGGATGTAGTGAGCCGCATCTTCCGACACAACGCGACTAGCTTCCACCACTTCGCCGTAATAGTTATCTCCCAGAGCGTAGGTGATGTCCCCTGATGTCCTTTGATTCATCTCTTTACGTAAGGATTCGATCTTGTTGGTCAGGCGACTCTGCTTAATCAGCTTCTGAACCTGGTAGCTGGAGAAGTCTTTGGAGTCCTGAAACAACACACAATTATACAATCTGAACTTGTTATTATTATTGTTATTGTTGTTTAAAGCCCAGCTGACTGTGTAGAGCCATATAGGGCTATGACCACTTCAAAACATACAAAACTCCAACAGGAAAAAAAAAGAAAAGAAAATTAAGTACACATATCAACGCATTCATGCACATAATCTAAGGACAAGCCCCTGGCGTTGACCACTCTGTCCAATTTATTACACAGGGAATTTAAAAAACACAACACCTGAATACAAATATAAGCATATCTAAGGACAACAAAACACATTATAAAACAGGCATAAATAACCTAAAATTGCTTCCACCTATCTCATCTTCCTACAGCCAAAAATGCATTAATACATGTACCCAATTATCAATCCTAAGAAAAAGTATGTAAGACTTTATCAAACAGCAAGGAATGGACCAGCAAGGCAGAAAATGATAGGTAGAAATGACAGAAAACAAAGGAACAAGATCCAAAACAAGTGTGACTGCCGCGCCCAAGCAAACAGGAACCAGAAGAACAATACTATTTATACTGAAAGAGCCCATGGCATCCCCACTGGGGGATAGACAGTCTGAAGTTTCTAGTGTCCTGAAGACACCGCATCTGACACAAGGTCACCAACCATCCTAAAAAAAATACACAATATCTCATTTAAGATCACCAAATATCCTAATAATCATGAATTATCTGAATCAAGATCACCAAACAACTTAATAAACACATTATCTGAATCACGATCACCAAACAACTTAATAAACACATTATCTGAATCACGATCAGCAAACAACTTAATAAACACATTATCTGAATCAAGATTACCAAACATCTTAAAAAAACTCACTTACCTGAATCACGATCACCAAACATCTTAAAAAAACTCACTTACCTGAATCACGATCACCAAACATCTTAAAAAAACTCACTTACCTGAATCACGATCACCAAACATCTTAAAAAAACTCACTGACCTGAATCACGATCACCAAACATCTTAAAAAAAACTCACTGACCTGAATCACGATCACCAAACATCTTAAAAAAACTCACTTACCTGAATCACGATCACCAAACATCTTAAAAAAACTCACTTACCTGAATCACGATCACCAAACATCTTAAAAAAACTCACTTACCTGAATCACGATCACCAAACATCTTTAAAAAACTCATTACCTGAATCACGACCACCAATCATGGTTCACATCATCAAAATTCAAAAACAACAGAAGAGGCAGTAAATGATTTTGTGGGTTTTCCCTCTTGGAGACTTGTTTGTTTCTGTGTCAAGGTCTACCAATTCCTCCCCACCCCACTACCACCCCTTTCCTCCTGGTCCCTCCTCCTCTTTGTTTTGGTTACCTCAGGTCTTCGTCATGTTTCCCCTTTCCATAAGAACAAGTGTTCATGTTTTTACTTTAACACTTAACTCCTCTCTACTCTCCCCTCTCCTGGCACAACTTCACTGGCTCCCTGTATCAAAGCGCATACAGTACAAACTAGACACCATCTGCTACAAAAGCCTCAATGACGCAGCCCCCGATTACCTGTCAAGCCTACTTGAGATCTATGTTCCCTCACATACCCTCCGCTCTGCCTCCGATCCTCTCACTTTTCGCTTTCCACGCACTAAGCTCAATACCTATGGTCCACGAGCCTTCTCCGTTTCTGGTCCGCTCTCCTGGAACAAACTTCCTCTCTCAGTCCATCAGCAACTTACTTTTGTCTCCTTCAAGTCCGTTCTCAAAACTCACCTTTTCTTCTCTGCATAAAATCCTGATCTCACTCAACCCCCACTGCAGCCTGTCTCCACTCGGTGTGGAACCACATTGTAATATAATAAATTTGTATATAATATGTTTTCTATAATTTTCCATTGCATTTTCTTCTTTTTCCCCATTTACAGCCATGTGTATGTGTGTGTGCATGTGTGTGTGTGTGTGCATGCGTGCTTATGTGTATGTTCAGCGCTTAGATTTGATTTTTATCAAGATTTTGCGCTTTATAAATATTGTAATTATTATTATCATTACTATTATTACTATCAATATTATTATTATTATTATTATTACTCTCCCCTACCCCACCAGTACTCAAGCTTCTCTTTCTGTACATGTACAGTTGAAATAACAAACACAGACTCCAAATAACACAAGGAGAAAGTAGTTGACTGGGTGTGTGTGTGGGGGGGGGGGGGTGTAACTCAGCAGACACTGTAGGAGATACAGTATGAACAGCATGGCAGTTTGGGTATGTTGACCGATACTCAAAGCCTACCGTACCTTATGAAAAGGTTTGATCTTTACCAGTTTCTGTTCTTCATGCAGCTGTCAGATCTACACTTCCCTTTTTCTTTCAAACCTTCATTAGATGGGACGTACGACAAGGAACATCAAAACACCAAGACAGCCTTATTGACCCCACAACTGTTTACCTGTTGTGACCATGAAGTCATTTTCACCTTTTCATACACCTGCAACTGTGTCTAACTGAGTCTTTTCGTCAGCCAAATTTCAGAAAAATAAAACAGAATACTGTGAACTACAACAGCATTTTGTAGTAATGTCAATGCACAGCTCTATTCCTGTAATCACTCACGGAATTACAAGCATTCCTTGTAAAGTTTTGGAGAATGTTGTAGATTAACCCTTTGACTCCCACACCCTACCCATCAACTGCAAAAACTTAATCAGGAAGCTCATGGATAGGGTTAGGGAGTCAAAAGGTTAAGTTTTTGCTTTGCTAGCATGGTTGACAAATGAAGGATACTGGTGGATAGGATGCAGGAGTCAAAGGGTTAATTCACTCGCTACGTACGATTATGCCCCTTCCCGTTCCCCTGATACACACCATTTGTATAGGTCATGAGAAAAATTCTCACACAAACAAATGAAAACAGAGAGTTTTGAAATTTGGCGGGTCATATATTAAAAGATTGGGGGGCCTGTAGTCGAGTGGTTAGAGCGCTCGTCTGCGGTGCGGAAGGTCGGTGGTTCGAATCCGCTAAACGCTGGTTCGATTTTTCCGGCCTGAAAACTCCCTCTGTCCACCCAGCAGTGAATGGGTACCTGACTTCGGTCGGGGGAGGTTTAAAAAAGGCGGCGAAAGGAGAGGGATGGGCTCCGCCTTTCATAATGCCGTGCCCTAGACACGGTGAATCTTTAACAGTTCACCGCCCCTACGGCCATATTGACCATGGGACCTTTAACCTTTAACTTTTTAACCTTATATTAAAAGATTGGTGTACAAAATGCTGAAATTTCAACTGTCTAACCCTCATGATTGCTAAGAAATGGTACAAGTAAAATTAGAGATATTTTGAGGTGAAAAATGCCTTACAAGATACACACTCAGGTCAATACATCAGTTCCTACAGTCACATTTGAATGAAATTTGATACCATCCAACACGCACACACTCCACGTGCACTGAAGGAAGAGATCGTGTTGAACAGCGCCCAGTTGTTGAGTATTGTTCAGCGATTTACTTTTCTGTCGTCTGCTTCGCTGCAGAGATAGTGGGTCGTGAACTTTGCACTGACCACTCACCAACTGCGTAGTACAGTGATCTCGTGGCCTGAAACGCGGCTAGGAATGACCGGGCAATCTATTTCTGGCTATTAGTTTCGGATGATGGAACTACTGAAAGCCTAACAAATTTTCGAAACTCAAGTTGGATTTCTCCGACGCTCGTAGACAAGCGTTGTTGAGACAAGATCGGGAAATCCCGAAGCTCGTAGCGAAAGAGTTAAGTCTTTCATGACGGCCAGTGCACAACGTGGCAAGTTCCCAGCTGCCATGCTGTCAGCGTTTGTTTTCTTCCCTGCTGACACACCATTTTTACTGCTTTTCGATTTTATTTTACAGCTACTACAGAATGATTAATTGCAAAGTATTTGATATAACCAGAAAGCTCAAAACATGATCTTTTTGATCATACTATTTTCAAAAAAGAACTTCTAACACTAATATGCACTGTTATAACAAGAACAACATAGGTCAAGGAGTATAAACCGGACGCATGCTCACGTCTCAGTAGTAACTGTACTGTACTGAAGTCTAGAGGAACCTTTGAAACCTCTATCTATCTCTCTCTTTCCCCCCTCTCTCTCTTTCTCATAACACACACACACACACACACAGAGCGAGCGAGCGTGAGAGAGAAAGAGAGAGTGAGAGAGAGAGAACAGTCAACTTAAATGGTACAGTTTATAATAACTCATAAATTCCCATGCCTAGTACCTACCAGACAGTTTATCAAGGAAGATAGAGCAGACCTAACCCATGGCACTGGAATTTCCAGGTCAGGGGGTCACTTTTATTCCATTATCAGTCAGAGCATCAAGTTTAAAGCTACAACAGTTAAACAGACTCTGTCCCCTAGCTAAAACCTTCTGCTAAACAGTACTGGTAGTTATTATGGATATTCTTTACAGTGAAAGCTGCCAGAATTTTTAAAAACTTGACCGGCACTACATGGCCGATCCATCTGTTGGGAACACACACCTTACCGGCACTAGGGGTACGGTGCGGCAGGAGGGAACTTTTTCAGCACAAGCTCCCGGTGGCCGGTCTGTCGCGAGAAGGTTAATACTCAAATTCAAGACAGCAGACTTCAACACACAGGCCTGTTTTCAAGCAATATAGTGTTCTGGAAGTTTCCGAAGAAGTTCTATAGGATCAAGTTACTGGTGATGAAGACTGGATGCTGAATGGAAAGGGGGAAGAAAATAACCGTTAGTGCTAACAGCAAGACAACCACCACAGTGCCCATAGACCAACCCACCTCAGGCATGATGGCGATGCGAGCCAGTGCGTCTTCTCTGCGCTGTTCCTTCATCTCACTGAGGATCTCATGTCGAATTTCTGCCGGCAGATTCTGGAATTCTGATGACTCGAAATCTATCTCTTCCAGATTCTGATATTCTTCCTGTGTGCAAACATCAACAGAGGTATTAGCACATGACTCAGTTAGTGACTGAAAGAGCAAGAGAAAGAAAAAAAAAGAGAAGATGATGACAATGTTGATAGTGGTGTGTGTGTGTGTGTGTGTGTGGTGGTCTTTGATTTAATGTCTATTCACTAAAGTGATTTTAGACACAAAAAAAAAAAAAAAAAAAAAGGGGGGGGGGGGGGGTGATAAGAGGAGGAGTGAAGAGAATATTTGAAAATTGTCAATTTTGAACTTGAGAAAAGATGATCCAGAAAACAACTGTTTTGAAGAGGGGAAGGTAAAACTAACAAATAATGTTACCATAATTAACGATTTAAACAAACAAACTAACAAACAAAATTGATAAATATCTGGAAGAAACGAAGAAAAAAATAAAACTAATAATTGACTACCATAACAGTGAACAAGTGAAATAACATTTTAAAGGTAATTCGCTATAGGACTTTTTGACAGGCTAACAAAAAATTCATACAGTAATGATGATGAGGCAAATATATCAGAAACTGTACTCATAGATAGTGTTGGAATATGTCGTTTTACCTTAACGCAAGAAAGAATATGACTATGTGTTATCTTCTTTCCACACAGACATACTATGTTCTTGGTGTATTTTGTTTTGAATGCATCAAGTTTCCATCTATACATAAGGGACTGTATAATTCTCCTGGCATGAAGCTGCTTAAGTATTTTGCTAACTTCAAAGTTCATGTGACATTTATCATACTTTTTCTGTTTTAATTGGAACTGCTTCCAGACGTAGTTGTCTACTAAAGTGTAATTCTCATGCAACGAGAGAGAAAGCTGGATATTGTTTGAATCTGGTGAGTTATTAGCTCCCCGTTTGGCAGCCCTGTCAACTTTATCATTATAACGAAAAGAACTATGAGAAGGTATCCAGCAGAAAGTAATATCAGTGCCTCTTAAAGATAAATTATGAATCAAGTGACTAATTTCCAGAATCATTTCTGATCTTGTTTGTAATTTTGATAATTCAAGAGCCTGAAGTACTGATTTTGAATCAACGCAAAAAAGTGTTTGAAATATTGTCCTAGGAAGACTTATCATAAAGTTTAAAGCCATTAATATTGCAAAGAGCTCAGCTGTAAAGACAGATTTATCAAGTCCTATGTAGAAAGATTTTTCAATTTTGAGACTAGGTATTAAAAACGCTGAGCCTGCTTTTCTTTCAATTACTGTGTGTGTGTGTGTGTATGTGTGTGTGTGTGTGTGTGTGTGTGTGTGTGTGTGTGTGTGTGTGTGTGTGTTGTGTGTGTCTGTGTGTGTGTGTTGTGTGTGTGTGTGTGTGTGTGTGTGTGTTGGTGTGTGTGTGTGTGTGTGTGTGTGTGTGTGTTGTGTGTGTCTGTGTGTATGTGTGTGTGTGTGTGTGTGTGTGTGTGTGTGTGTGTGTGTGTATGTGTGTGTGTGTGTGTGTGTGTGTGTGTGTGTGTGTGTGTGTGTGTGTGTGTGTATGTGTTGCGCATGTGTGTGTGTATGTGTGTGTGTTGTGCATATGTGCATGCATGTATGTGTGTGTGTGTGTGTGTGTGTGTGTGTTGGTGCATGTGTGCGTGTGCGTGTGCGTGTGCGTGTGTGTGTGCATATGTGCGCACATGCGTGCATGTGCATGTTGGGGTGTGTGCATGTGTGTATGCATAAATGTACAACAGCAGTACATACATACATATATACATCTGACAATGTGCACAAGCACACTAACATACAAATAAAACGGAAGCCAGGCATGGCTACACACTTTGTGTATTACATGCGACTAAGCCACTCTCCATATCTGGACACAAAGCAGTCCACACAGTCTTACGAAAAGCGCCAAACATTTAACCTACACTGTACAACAAACCCAGCCTCACACAGCCACTAACTCAAGTACCTGAAAAGCCTGTATAAATTCTCTGCGTTGGTCTACTACATCAGCTTCCGTCTCCCACTCTGATGCATTCTCCATTGGATCTGCTGATCTGAAAGAACAAACGCCAGTCAAGAGGAAAAAGTTTTTTGTTTTTTTTCCGAATTTGTTTTCGATTAATTTTTTGACAACACACAAACACGTTCCAAGAAGAGAAATAAGAAAATATATTTATGATGACAACAGGAACATTAAAAAAAAAAACAAGCATGATATTAGCAACACTGAAAAAAATACAGGCATCATGTCTACAAATTTATAATATATCATATACATTTGCATGAAACAGGATTATAAACAGAAAGCATGAATAAAAAAAATATTAACAGATATGGATAGTGTGTCTATTTTTTATCAAATACATGCCTCTGTCTTATTCAGAATTCCATGGCCCATCTTGCCCTTTAGTGGGCAAATGTTGGATTTCCAATGGGAAGGCCCCAGGTTCAATCTGCCAAAACATATCCACCTCTTAGGTGAAGGGCGGAGATTTTTCCAATCTCTCAGCACAACATGTGTACTGACCTGCCAGTGCCCCAACCCCCCTTCATGTGTATACACATACAGAATATCAAATATGCACGTTAAAGATCCTAGAGTTATGACAGAGGCTGGCTTATGGAAACATGAAAACACTCAGCATGTATGCCTACCAAAGATGCAGCGTGTACAACAACGTAGTGGAGTGTGGTCAGCTTGCATAACAACCTGAATTCTCCGTGTTCCAGTAAAAAGCCTGATCATGCGCAATGCACACTGAGCCTAATACACCTGATTTGATAGTAATACCTTGAGTCAAAGCAGTTGCCAGCATTCAAGAAAGAAATCAGACAGACATGACAAGGGAATAAGAATGTACACTCCACTGATAAAAAAGCACGTAGTTCCTGACAACAAAGGCATACATCCCCCCCCCTCCCCCCCCCAAAATCACAATGTACACATTTCCCACCAAGAAAAACACAATTTCCCACCAAGAAAAGCGTACATTTCCTACCAAAACCACAGACAGGTACACATTTCTCACCAAGAAAGACATCCATTTCCCACCAAGAAAAGCATACATTTCCCACCAAAACCATACAGGTACATATTTTCCACCAAGAAAAGCTTACATTTCCCACCAAAAGCACACAGGTACATATTTCCCACCAAGAAAGACATTTTATTTCCCAACAAGAGAGGCATACATTTCTCACCAAAACCAGAGAGGCACCAATTTCCCATCAAGGAGGCACCCATTTTCCCAACAAGAAAGTCATACATTTCCCACCAAAACCACACAGGTACACATTTCCCACCAAGAAAGACACCCACTTCCCACCAAAAAAGGTATACATTTCCCACCAAAATCAGACAGGCAACCACTGCCCACTAAGAAAGGCATACATTTCCCACCAAGAATGACATACATTTCCACCAAACAGCCTTGCTCAAGCATACTTCACAGACCACTAAGAAACACGATCAATAAAATAAAAAAGAACAATAACACAACAAAACACACAAACAAAACCAGACAGCAGACTGACATACTTCTCTCTTCCCTAAATTTTTTCTTTTTTTGTACAGGTGGAAATGGTCCGTCTCTGTATCTCTCGGTACCTTTACATATTTTGAATATTTACATTCCTACAATAAAAGCAATGTCTGAAGTCTTCAGGTGGCTTTGCAATATCAATGTTTTCAACATAAGCAAACAGCTGTTAACATGCATCATGGCCATCACTTCTGGCAGCAACTGCCACAAACATTCTGACCACAAGCTTTTCTGGTTCGTCTGAACACAGGAAGTCGCCCTACTTGTGGATTTGATGCAAATGGGTTCTTTATAGAGATGTCAATATGCTGTGAAAGTTTGGCAAAAAATTTGAAAAGTGGTTGAATGAAAGGTGTCTTTTGATTTTTAAAATAAAACTAAATGAAAATGTTGTCTTGTTTGTAGCAAACTACAGATTTAGGGAGGGTGAGGTTTTTAACTTCATAGTACCATTTGCAAAACTGTAGTGTCATCAATGTAAGATAATAATGCCTGGTGAGGTTTTTAACTTCATAGTACCATTTGCAAAACTGTACAGATATTAATGTAAGATAATAATGCAAAACTGTACAGATATCAATGTAAGATAATAATGCCTCACCAGATATCTTTGTTTTCAGAAGACAGCTGACAAACACACACAAAATTGGAGAACATAATGCAATGCTAGAATTAACCCTTTGAAGCTGGTGGATAAGAAGAGAGAGTAAGAGAGTTAAGTTTTTGCAGCTGGCGGATTGGGTGTGAAAGGGAAAGAGTTAACAACATACACAGATTGAACTGCTGACTTTTTCTTGAAAGAGTTCATTTTTTTAAGCTGGCAGATAGGATGCAGGAGTGAAAGGGTTAACAACATAAACAGATTGTACTGTTGACTTTATTTCACTCATAGCAGACCTGTTGCTTTAGAATTTGTCTGTCTCTTTATTTTGTTTGTTTCTGTATTCTGTAAATGTGCTGCTCTTTCTTTGGATTGAAAACATGTTTTGGATGTTGTATGCAAAACAATATTGTAAATGACAAAATCAAATTCAAAAGAAACATAAAAATAATAAGAAAACAAAACAAAAACAAAAATAAACCCTCACCCTCGGTCCACTGTAGTAGGCATGGGAGGCAACTGGAAGATGTCTGGTTCAGTGCGAGCTTTGGACGGAACATTAGCATGATCAACTCTGTCGCCTGTCACACTTCCCACTGCGTAGCTACGAAGGAGATTCTCCAGAATTTTCCGAGACGTGCGACCTTTCTCTCTGTCCACATTCTCCTTGCGTTCTCTGCGAATGGCCTGAAAAATAGGTGAAAGCACTTCAACAAAACAGAAATACATAAACAAATGAACAAACACACAATGCTTACAAAGATGCATTGAGGGTCTCACTTACCGTACACTTCACTTATTCCATTCTCTGCTACCCATTACTTAAATTTGATTTTATCAAGATTTTGCGCTATACAAATAAAGTATTGCATTGTACTGTATTGTATTGTATTGTATTGTATTGTATTGCATTGTATTGTATTGTATTACGGATGTCAAGGGGAGGTACAGCTGAGGGGTGTGGGCCAGATGTGTGGCTTCTGCTGTTGAGAGGTTTTGTTGTTGTAAGACCTTCACACCATCCAGCCATCACTTCCTTGGTCTGCCTCTGCTCCTGAACCCTGAATCTCTTGTGTAGAATGCTCTTGCGACATACTGATTGGCTGGCATTTTGATCTTATGTTCAAAATATTTTCAGCATTCTAATCTTACGTCCAAATCATTTCAGCATTCTGATCTTACGCCTTAATCATTTCATTCTCTGTATTTCAATAAACTTCATAACTGGCACAGTTCGAACCGGCTCTCTGACTTTCATTTCTGGTTTAGTTATTTCTTGTGACATTTATGGTCTGTCTTACTCTTAAGCATCTCATTTCACATGTAGTGATAATTTTTTTTTTTTTTTTTAAGGATCATCGCACTTAGGGAGGTTACCTTTGTGCTCACCTTTTTCTTTTTCGTCCTATTTATTTTTTCTACGGCCACTTTAATGGCCACAGAAGCTGGCACAGTTGGGTTCTTTTTTTGTTTTTTTTACAATGCCATGATGATGATGTCGATGAGGATGATGATAATCATGATGCTATGGAGTTCTATATAGGATTGAGACTGCATCACAGGGCTGTATTCTATGCTTACTATCACATCATATATCCTGGCATCAACCAGCCCTGAGAAATACAGACACCTGTGGTGCTGGTAAGAAAATTTGAGCAACACTCTCAATGATGCATCCGTGAAAAGGATGAGACTCGACTGAGTGGTCCCAGTCTTCCCAATGAGCCCATGGCACGCCCAGCTCTGGGTAGGAGTGGTTAGAGACAAAAAAAACACAATATTTTTGAAGGGACTGAAGGGGATTCAAACCCACAACCTTCCAGTCGGTAGTCCGTTGCATTAACCACTACACCACAGCGACTGGTTACATGCAGTGATCTTACTTTGCATTGACTGGTATTATGGTAAAGAGTTCAAGTTTGACACTGGTACGTGAGGGTTGTAATTAATAGACTATTGCTAAATGCTGTCCTATTAAAACTGAAAATGTCCAAGTAAAAGGATGAATTGGGGGACAGAGGACTTATTCATTTTCTTAGCAAGTGGACAGGTCTGAAACTTGACAAAATTTAGACAGCCAGAACAACCAATTACACAATACTTCGATCCACCTAGACAGACAGACAGACAGACAGACAGACAGACACACACACAAAAGAACAGAGTAAACATACCTTTTATAAGTGTTGGGTATCTCACACACACATACACACACACGCACGCGCGCACACACACACACACAACCGACAAACACACACACACACTCCAAATCTAACCAACCCATCTGTAAACCAACTCAACACTCTTTCTTTAAACCATCAAGCCAGTGTTTTAAGTCAAGTCATGAACTTATTCTATCACTTTAAAGTTTATAACCGTATACATAAAAAAATAAAAAAAATCACCATTGTCTGTTTCTTGAGAGATGGCACTCCTCCATCAAAGATAAAGACAGGACGGATGCGATAAAACAGCAGTTTACAGACACGTGAGAAAAGACCCTGAAGATGGGCGTTGGGCAGTGGGTTGCCATCCTTGTCACGCATTCCCTTCATGGTCTGATGCAGCCAGATGCTGACATCTTTGGCACAGTTAAGGGTTCACACGTCATTCCCTGTACTGTGGTCATCTCACTGTTCTTGTCTTAGATATGGGAGAGAGGGGGAACAACAACTAAATGAACATTAGAAGAAAAACTCACAGCACAGACAAAGAAGAAAAAACAAACAAAACAGCCAACCAAAAACCCAAGCAAATAGCCATCTTGTGCCCACTCTGCTGTTTGCTGGAACTTTAACCCTTTGACTCCCGCACCCTGTCCACCAGCATCCTGCATTGTCAACCATGCAGCAAAGCAAAAAAACTTACCTCTTTGATGCCTCACCCTATCCACCAGCTTACTGCAGGAAGCTTGTGGATAAGGTGAGGCAGTCAAAGGGGTAAGTTTTCGCTGTTGGTAGATAGGGTGCAGGAGTCAAAGGGTTAAGTCCATCATTTTTGTTCTTCTTTTTTAAATGTTAATATGGGACCCCTGACTGTTATTTCTTTACTGATTTGGAAAGTTAACAATTCAGACATTTTGAGCTCATGAGTAATACATACACCACTGTCATGCCCACACACACACACACACACACATACATAAGCAAACAAACAAAACAATGCATTGCCTGCATCTGTTCATGATTTTGAAATGTTTCTTATCTGATGTAGGATCTATGACAGAAAATGGCAGAAGGGAAAA
>JAPXFY010004762.1:0-16936 GCA_030674185.1 Monoplex corrugatus | reverse complement strand
TTCTTTAACGTCCACAGATGCGGGGTGCAAGGGGACTTGGTTTTCGTTTAAACCAAAACACCCCCAACCACACTGGACCGAAGAAGAAATGGAGGTAGTGTCTACAATAAACACCATCTTTCATACACCCCTTCCAACACACTCTGCACAAACCTCCCGGGGGATGCCGGGGTTTTAGGTAAACAATATCCCCAAACCTTCGGGAATTTTTTTGCAGAAATTTCCTTCCCTCAGTTGCATTTAGACTTGCAAGGTTAAGGTGAGCATGGCTTTTAACTGTTGTCTTTTTATCTTAACCGGGTTGTTTTTGACGTGGTGTTGGCCATCATATGGCTCTAGTAGTCGGCTGGGCTGTAAGCGATATGAACTTGGAACTTGAACTTCTTGTCCTTGTCTTTGTTTCTGCCTTGCTGCTTCTGTTTTGTCTTCCTGTCGTTTTTCTGCCTTGCTGCTCCATTCACCTGTACGTTCTATAAACCGTTGCATGCTTCCTTTGGCACTAATGAAATGTGATCTGCAGAACCAGTTTAGGGAATTTAGGCCTGTTGATATACATGTTTTAAATTCCTTAGTTATGTTAAATATTTCACTCATGTTCGTTTGTTTTGTTTGTTTTGTTTTGTTTAACTTCCTGGTGATAATTGGACAGAATGATCAACGCCAGGGGCGTATCCTTGGATTATGTGCGAGAAGACATTGATGTGTTGTACAGTGTATTTAATTTGCTTTTCCAGGATTTTCCCTCCCGCAAGTAAGTGAAGTATCATGTGCGTTTTTGAGAGGATTATAGCCATGATATGGCTCTGCACAGTCGGCTGGTCTTTATACAACAACAATAACTGATACAAGCACATTTTAACAACATGAAAATGGTGCAGAACTACACTGTGAGAGGAGGAAACATAAACATCAAACAGACCACATGTAGTGTTTACGTTGTTGGCTGGGATTGAAGGCGAAACACGAGATGTCTGGGTACATGGCTCTTGCCCAAGGTGTGTGACTACATGGCTCTTGCCCAAGGTGTGTGACTACATGGCTCTTGCCCAAGGGTGTGTGACTACATGGCTCTTGCCCAAGGTGGTGTGACTACATGGCTCTTGCCCAAGGTGTGTGACTACATGGCTCTTGCCCAAGGTGTGTACTACATGGCTCTTGCCCAAGGTGTCTGACTACATGGCTCTTGCCCAAGGTGTGTGACTACATGGCTCTTGCCCAAGGTGTGTGACTACATGGATCTTGCCCAAGGTGTGTGACTACATGGCTCTTGCCCAAGTGTGTGTGACTACATGGCTCTTGCCAAGGTGTGTGACTACATGGCTCTTGCCCAAGGTGTGTGACTACATGGCTCTTGCCCAAGGTGTCTGACTACATGGCTCTTGCCCAAGGTCTCTGACTACATGGCTCTTGCCCAAGGTAATGGTGTGTGACTTACTGCTCTTGCCCAAGGTGTCTGACTACATGGCTCTTGCCCAAGGTGTCTGACTACATGGCTCTTGCCCAATGTGTCTGACTACATGGCTCTTGCCCATGGTGTGTGACTACATGGCTCTTGCCCAAGGTGTGTGACTACATGGCTCTTGCCCAAGGTGTGTGACTACATGGCTCTTGCCCAAGTGCATTTCTGAAGGAGGCAGACGTGTGGAATGCCAATTGTCTCCTTTCAATCCCATCTACCCGCCCACACACAAAACGCCAACAGCAGTCACAACAGCATTGAGTTTGAACAGCCAACCCTATACATCGCCAGTTGAACAGCCAACCCTATACATCGCCAGTTTGAACAGCCAACCCTATACATCGCCAGTTTGAACAGCCAACCCTATACATCGCCAGTTTGAACAGCCAACCTATACATCGCCAGTTTTTATCTCGCGCCTCTTCACTAACACATCTGGGGCCTATCCACCCACAACCGAAGTTACGAAAAGAGTGCCCTTCTCGTTCGCGGCGGAAGTAATGTTTTTCTTTCCTCTCGCGCTTGAAGAGGTTCGACTTGGTGGGTCTGGATGGATGTCTGTGTGTGTCGGTGTTTTGGATAACGTGTTTATTTCGTCCACGTCTGTGGCTTGTTGTTAGTGTCTGTGTGAGTTTGTGTGTGTGTCTGTCTGGATGGCTGTCTGTCTGTCTGTCTCTCTCTCTCTCCTCCTCTCTCTCTCACGTCTCTCTCTCTCTCTCTTTCTCTCTCTCTCTCTCTCTCCTCTGGCATTGTTTTGGGAAGGTGTTTTTCTGGAATGAGACTTCTGTCTTTTCAATATTTGTGAGCGTCTGTATTTGTGCTGGTGGCTGATTATGTATGTATGTATTTGCCTGCCTGTCTGCCTGCCTGCCTGTCTGCCTTCCTGTCTGTCTGTCTGTCTGTCTGCCTGCCTGTCGTCCTGACTGTCTGTCTGTCTTCCTGCCTGCCTGTCTGTCTGTCTGTCTGCCTGTCTGTCTGCCTGTCTGTCTGCCTGTCTGCCTGCCTGCCTGTCTGTCTGTCTGTCGCCTGTCTGTCTGCCTGTCTGCCTGCCTATCTGCCTGTCTTCCTGTCTGCCTGCCTGTCTGTCTGTCTGCCTGTCTGTCTGCCTGCCTGTCTGCCTGCTGCCTGTCTGTCTGTCTGTCTGCCTGTCTGCCTGTCTGTCGCCTGTCTGCCTGCCTGCCTGCCTGCCTATCTGCCTGTCTTCCTGTCCTGCCTGCCTGTCTGCCTGTCTGCCTGCCAGTTTCACTGCTGGTGTTTTGGAGAAGGTTTTTCTTTCTTAAATGAGACATCTGACCATCTTTCAGGTACGTGTGTGCCTCTGTCTGGTTACGTCTGTGTTTATTCGTCTGTCTGTCCGTCACCGTCTTCTTCCGTCTGTCTGTCCCGTCTTCTGTCTGTCCGTCTGTCTGGTCCGTCCGTCTGTCTGTCCGCTGTCTGTCTGTCTGGTCCGTCCGTCGTCTGTCCGCCGTCTGTCTGTCCGTCTGTCTGTCCGTCCTCTCGCTGACTGGGTGGTTTTCCCCCTTTTTTTCTTTTTCTTTTGTTCTTTTTTCTTCTTCTTTTTTTTTTTTTTTTTCTTCTTCTTCTTCTTTCTTCTTTTCTTCTTCTTTTTCCCTTTCCTCTTCCTTCTTTCTTCTTCTCTTTCTTCTTCTTTTTTTTTTTTTCTTCCTTTTTCCCTTTTCTTTTTTTCTTCTTTTTTTTCTTTTTTTTTTTCCTTCCTTCCCCCTTCCTTCTTCGCTTCTTCTTCGCTTTTCTCCTTCTTCTTTTCCCCCTTCTTTTTTGTTTCTTTTCTTCCCTTTTTTCTTCCTTCTTCTTCCTTCTCTTTTCCCGCCCCTTTCCTTTTTTCCTTCTTCTTCTCCCCTTTTTCTTCTTCCTTTTTTCTTCCCCCTTTTCTTTTTTTCCCTTCTTCTTCTTCTTTTCTCTTTTTTTTTCTTCTTTCTTCTTTTTTCTTTTTCTTCTTTTCTTCTTCTTTCTTTTTTCTTCTCTTCTTCTTTTTTCTTCTTCTTCTTCTTCTTCTTCTTCTTCTTCTTTTTTTTCTTCTTCTTCTTCTTTTTCTTCTTCTTTCTTCTTTTTTTTTCTTCTTCTTTTCTTCTTCTTCTTCTTTCTTCTTCTTTCTTCTTCTTCTCTTCGCATTCTTCTTCCTTCTTTTTCTTCTTCTTCTTCTTCTTCTTCTTCTTCTTTTTCCCATTCTTCGCATTCTTCGTTCTTCTTCTTCTTCTTCCATTTTTCCCTTCTTCGCATTCTTCTTCTTTTTCTTCTTCTTTTTCTTCTTTCTTCTTCTTCCTTCTTTTTCTTCTTCTCTTCTTCTTTTTTTTTCTTCTTCTTTTTTCTTCTTCTTCTTCTCTTCTTCTTCTTTTCTTTTCTTCGTTCTTCTTCTTCTTTTTCTTCTTTTTTTTCCTTTTCTTTCTTCTTCTTCTTCTCTTCTTCTTTTCTTCTTTTTTTTTTTCTTCTTTCTTTCTTCCCTTCTTCTTCTTCTTCTTCTTTTTCTTCTTTCTTCGCATTCTTCTTCCTTCTTTTTCTTCTTCGCATTCTTCCCTTCCCGCATCTTCTTCGCATCTTTTTTCTTCTTTTTTCTTTTTTTCTTTCTTCTTCTTCTTCTTCTTCCCATTCTTCTTCTTCTTCTTCATCGCATCTTCTTGCTTCTTCTTCCCGCATTCTTCTTCGCATTTTTCTCTTCGCATTCTTCTTCTTCTTTTTTCTTCGCATTCTTTTTCCCTTCTTCTTTCGCATTCTTTTTCCCTTTTTCCTTTTTCTTCCTTCTTCGCATTCTTCTTCTTCGCATTCCCTTCGCATTCCTTTCTTTTTTTTTCTTTTTCCTCCTTCTTTTCTTCTTTCTTTCTTTCTCTTCTTCTTCTTTTCTTTTCTTCTTTCTTCTTCTTCTTCTTCTTCTTTCTTCTTCTTTCTCTTCTTCTTCTTCTTCTTTTCTTTCTTCTTCTTCTTCTTCTTCTTCTTCTTTCCATTCTTCTCTCTTCTTCTTCTTTTCTTCTTCTTCTTCTTCTTTCTTCCTTCTTCTCTTCTTCTTCTTCCTTCTTCTTCTTCTTTCTTCTTTCTTCTTCTCTTCTTCTTCTTCTTCTTCTTCTTCTTCTTCTTCTTCTTCTTCTTCTCTTCTCTTCTTCTTCTTTCTTTCTTCTCTTTCTTCTTCTCTTCTTCTTCTTCTTCTTCTTCTTTCTTCCTTCTTTCTTCTTCTTCTTCTTCTTCTTCTTCTTCTTCTTCTTCTTCTTCTTCTTCTTCTTCTTCTTCTTCTTCTTCTTTTCTTCTTCTTTCTTCTTCTTTCTTCTTTTCTTCTTCTTCTTCCTTCTTCTTCTTTCTTCTTCTTCTTTCTTCTTCTTCTTCTTCTTCTTCTTCTTTCTTTCTTTCTTTCTTCTTCTTCTTCGCATTCTTCTTCTTCTTCTTCTTTCTTCTTCTTCTTCTTCTTTCCTTCTTCTTCTTTCTTCTTCTTTCTTCTTCTTCTTCTTCTTCTTCTTCTTCTTCTTCTTCTTCTTCTCTCTTCTTCTTCTTCTTCCTTCTTTCTTCTTCTTTCTTCTTCTTCTTCTTCTTCTTCTTTCTTCTTCTTCTCTTCTTCTTCTTCTTCTTCTTCTTCTTCTTCCTTCTTTCTTCTTCTTTCTTCTTCTCTTCTTTCTTCTTTCTCTTCTTTCTTCTTCTTCTTCTTCTTCTTCTTCTTTCTTCTTCTTCTTCTTCTTTCTTCTTCTTTCTTCTTCTTCTTCTTCTTCTTCTTCTTCTTCTTCTTCTTCTTCTCTCTTTTTCTTCTTTCTTCTTTCTTCTTCTTCTTCTTCTTCTTCTTCTTCTTCGCATTCTTCTTCTTCTTCTTCTTCTTCTTCTTCTTCTTCTTCTTCTTCTTCTTCTTCTTCTTCGCATTCTTCGCATTCTTCTTCTTCGCATTCTTCTTCTTCTTCTTCGCATTCTTCTTCTTCTTCTTCGCATTCTTCTTCTTCTTCTTCTTCGCATTCTTCTTCTTCTTCTTCTTCTTCTTCTTCGCATTCTTCTTCTTCGCATTCTTCTTCTTCTTCTTCTTCGCATTCTTCTTCTTCTTCTTCGCATTCTTCGCATTCTTCTTCTTCTTCTTCTTCTTCTTCTTCTTCTTCTTCTTCTTCTTCTTCTTCTTCTTCTTCTTCTTCTTCTTCTTCTTCGCATTCTTTCGCATTCTTCTTCGCATTCTTCTCTTCTTCTTCGCATTCTTCTTCTTCTTCGCATTCTTCTTCTTCGCATTCTTCTTCTTCTTCTTCTTCTTCTTCTTCTTCTTCTTCTTCTTCTTTCGCATTCTTCTTCTTCGCATTCTTCTTCTTCGCATTCTTCTTCTTCTTCTTCGCATTCTTCTTCTTCTTCTTCTTCTTCTTCGCATTCTTCTTCGCATTCTTCTTCTTCGCATTCTTCTTCTTCGCATTCTTCTTCTTCTTCTTCTTCGCATTCTTCGCATTCTTCTTCGCATTCTTCGCATTCTTCTTCTTCCTCTTCGCATTCTTCTTCTTCTTCTTCGCATTCTTCTTCTTCTTCTTCTTCTTCTTCTTCTTCTTCTTCTTCTTCTTCGCATTCTTCTTCTTCGCATTCTTCTTCTTCTTCTTCTTCTTCTTCGCATTCTTCTTCTTCTTCTTCTTCTTCTTCTTCTTCGCATTCTTCTTCTTCTTCTTCGCATTCTTCTTCTTCGCATTCTTCTTCTTCGCATTCTTCTTCTTCTTCTTCGCATTCTTCTTCTTCTTCTTCTTCTTCTTGTCTTTCTCCTGGTGGTGGCGGTGTTTTATGGGTCCCCCCAGTCCCTTACCTGTTTCAACACATCCCCCCGTGGGGATGCCAGGGACCCTTTCAGTATAAATAGTATCTCCGCCTTCTGGAAATTCTGTGCTAGAAATTTCCTCTTTTCTGTCACTCTGTTTCTTTCTTCCTTCTTTGCTTTCTGTCATTTCTTCCTGTTATTTTCTGCCTTGCTGGTCCATTCACCTGTATGTGTTCGATAAAGTCTTAGTACTTTGTCTAAGGATTGATAACTGGGTACATGTATGAACTACGTTTTGGGCTCTATGAACATGTGATGTTCAGAAGCAATGTTAGGTAGTTCAGACCAGTTTTTGTATAATGTTAGTGTCCTTAGTTACGTTTAAATTTGTATTCAGGTATGTTTTTTAAATCCCCTGTGCGATAAATTGGACGGAGTGGTCAACGCCAGGGGCATCTCCTTAGATTTTGTACGCGAATGCATTGATATCTGTACTTAATTCTCTTTTCTTTTTTCCCTGTCGAAGTATTTTGTGTGTTTGTTGGTTGGTCTTCGATTTAATGTCTATTCACTAAATGATTTTAGGCAAGTATTTTGTGTGTGTTGAAATGTTTATGGCCCTGATATGGCTCTACGCAGTCGGCTGGGCTTTAAACAATAACAATAACAATTTCAACCCATTGACGGTTCTATGGTTTTTGCTCAGTGTTAGGGTGTTTACCAGATAACTACTGGCAGCGTTGGATGGAGCGCATAAGGAACTGACCGAGCGTGAATCTCTGTTGAAAAAAAAAACTGCCATCTGCAGACTTGGTGTCATTTTATATTTTGCCTGAAGGCCTATTCCTCTGTTGCTATCCTGATCTTTTGTTGCTGCTGACTTCATCTTGGCAGTGTGCAAGATTGTGTGTGTGTGTGTGTGTATGTGTATGTGTATGTGTGTGTGCGTGTGTGTGTGTGTGTGTACTTGTGTATGTGGGGGTGTGTGCGTGTGTGTGTGTGTGTGTGTGAGAGAGAGAGAGACAGACGGACAGACAGACGGACGGAAAGACCGAGAAAAGGAGACTGAGTGTGTGTGTGAGAGAGAGAGACGGACAGGCAGACAGACAGAGAGAGAGAAACAAACAGAAACAGAGAGAAAAAAGGAGACTCTGTGTGTGTGTGTGTGTTGTGTGTGTGTGTGTTTGTGTGTGTGTGTGTGTGTGTGTGTGTGTGTGTGTAAGAGAGATAGAGACAGACAGAGAAAAGGAGACTGTGTATGTATATGTATGTTTGAGAGAAAGAGTGTGTGTGCGAATGGGAGAGAGAGAGAGAGAGCGATAGCGTATGGATGTATAGGTACGTAAGAGAGAGACAGTGTGAGAGAGAGAGAGGGAGGGAGGGAGAAAGTGAGAGAGAGAATGTGTGTGAGTGCGCGCGCGCACGCCCGTTCGTGCGTGTATATAAGACAGAGTGCGTGAGAGAGAGAGAGAGAGAGAGAGAGAGAGAGAGAGAGAAGTGTGGGAGGGGGGTGGGCGAAGACAGAGTGAGAAGACGATCAAAGAGACAGCGCAGACACAAACTAACCGACTTTCCAAAGAAAACAACAAAAACAAAACAGAACGTACAGGGAAGACATCCACTTTTCAGCATTATTTTGCACAAACACCAACCTGAACCACAGGGACAAGTCACATGGTCCAACCGTCTGCAAATTCCTCTTCCCTGATCTCACCTCCACCTGCCTCCGTCCTTCCCCACCCCCCATCCCATCCCACCCCCCATCCCATCCCACCCCCCATCCCATCACATCCCAAAACTGCAACCAAACAGACAAATATTGTCACATAGAATGTACATTGTTTGTGAGAAAGTTGTTCGAGTTTTGTTTCGTTTTGTTTTTGTTGTGATTTTTCTTGTTTGTTCAGAATTCCAGCTGTTTTTAGAAAGGAAAGATAATTTCTTTCTTTTTTTTTTTTTTTGTCATTGTGCATAGGGAGATTTCCTTTGTGCACATTTTGTTGTTGTTGTTGTTTTTGTTGTTGTTGTTGTTACTGTTGTTGTTTTGGTCCTTTTTTTCTAATTAACCTTGACGGCCACAGACACTGACACAGTTTTTACAATACGATGATGATGATGATGATGATGATGATGATGATGATAATGATGATGATAATGATGATGATGATGATGATGATGACAATCATGATGCTATGGAGTTCCATCTAGGATTGAGACTGCATGACAGGGCTGTACTCTACGCTTACTATCGTAATATATCCTGGCGTCAACCAGACCCGACAGATAGACACCTGCGGTGTTGGTCAGAAGATTTAAGCAACACCCTCAATGACGCATCCATGAAGTGGATGAGACCCGACTTAACTGTGTGGTCCCGGTCCTCCCAATGAACGCAGAACACGCTCAACTCTGAGTAGGAGCCGGTTAAAGCCGAAAAACTCTCAATTGATTTTTGAGGAGACTGATGGGGATTCGAACCCCCAACCTTCCAGTCGGCAGTACATTGCGCTAACCAGTACGCCACGGCGACCAGCAGGAAAGATGAATCCAAAACCAGACAATGACTAGTCAGACATATCATCATCATCATCATGGCGACCATGGACTTCCAACCATCTCTATCTCTCGTTGCCCCCAGCATCTCCCCCACCCTCCTCATCTCCAGCCACTCTGCAAGTCCGTCCAGCATTCTCTCCCTGGGTCTACCTGGTGCTCTTTTCCCTCCAGCTTTCCCGTTGTGACCAGGTGCTCCAAATTCCCCTTCCTCATAAAATGGCCTATAAATGTTGCTTGTCTTTTCCTAATCTTCCTTATGAGTGATCTACTTGTGTCTGCCTCCACCAAGACTGTCTCGTTTGTTTTCTTTGCTGTCCATGGAACTCTCAACATTCTTCTGAGAAACCACAATACACATATACTGAAGTTATTCTTTTCATCTGAATATCTCAACCAAATTTGCTAAAGTGGAGTCACAATCGTTGTGGGATTTTTCGGCCCCAACCGGTTCCTATCCGGAGTTGGCCGTGCTGTGGACTCATTGGGAAGACTGGGACCACACAGTTGGGTCTCATCCACGTTATGATGCGTCACTGAGGTGTTGCTCAAATGCCTTGGACAACACTGCAGGTGTCTGTATTTCGGGCCTGGCTGATGTCGGACTATCTTACGAATGTAGCGTGGAGTACAGCTCTGTCATGCTGTCTCAGCCCTGGATGGAAGTCCATAGCATCATGATAATCATTTTCATCGTCGTCATCATCATCATCATCAGAGCAATGTAAAATAATCTCAGCTTCCGTGGCCACAAATGTCACTGTCCACATAGGATGATCCTTTCACAGATGTTAACATTGACTGTTGTTCTGTGTTCTGATGTTTTAACATTGACTGTTGTTCTGTGTTCTGATGTTTTAACATTGACTGTTGTTCTGTGTTCTGATGTTTTAACATTGACTGTTGTTCTGTGTTCTGATGTTTTAACATTGACTGTTGTTCTGTGTTCTGATGTGTTAACATTGACTGTTGTTCTGTGTTCTGATGTGTTAACATTGACTGTTGTTCTGTGTTCTGATGTTTTAACATTGACTGTTGTTCTGTGTTCTGATGTGTTAACATTGACTGTTGTTCTGTGTTCTGATGTTTTAACATTGACTGTTGTTCTGTGTTCTGATGTTTTAACATTGACTGTTGTTCTGTGTTCTGATGTTTTAACATTGACTGTTGTTCTGTGTTCTGATGTTTTAACATTGACTGTTGTTCTGTGTTCTGATGTGTTAACATTGACTGTTGTTCTGTGTTCTGATGTTTTAACATTGACTGTTGTTCTGTGTTCTGATGTTTTAACATTGACTGTTGTTCTGTGTTCTGATGTGTTAACATTGACTGTTGTTCTGTGTTCTGATGTTTTAACATTGACTGTTGTTCTGTGTTCTGATGTTTTAACATTGACTGTTGTTCTGTGTTCAGATGTTTTAACATTGACTGTTGTTCTGTGTTCTGATGTTTTAACATTGACTGTTGTTCTGTGTTCTGATGTTTTAACATTGACTGTTATTCTGTGTTCAGATGTTTTAACATTGACTGTTGTTCTGTGTTCTGATGTTTTAACATTGACTGTTGTTCTGTGTTCTGATGTTTTAACATTGACTGTTGTTCTGTGTTCTGATGTTTTAACATTGACTGTTGTTCTGTGTTCTGATGTTTTAACATTGACTGTTGTTCTGTGTTCTGATGTTTTAACATTGACTGTTGTTCTGTGTTCTGATGTTTTAACATTGACTGTTGTTCTGTGTTCTGATGTTTTAACATTGACTGTTGTTCTGTGTTCTGATGTTTTAACATTGACTGTTATTCTGTGTTCTGATGTTTTAACATTGACTGTTGTTCTGTGTTCAGATGTTTTAACATTGACTGTTGTTCTGTGTTCTGATGTTTTAACATTGACTGTTGTTCTGTGTTCTGATGTTTTAACATTGACTGTTGTTCTGTGTTCTGATGTTTTAACATTGACTGTTGTTCTGTGTTCTGATGTTTTAACATTGACTGTTGTTCTGTGTTCTGATGTTTTAACATTGACTGTTGTTCTGTGTTCAGATGTTTTAACATTGACTGTTGTTCTGTGTTCTGATGTTTTAACATTGACTGTTGTTCTGTGTTCAGATGTTTTAACATTGACTGTTGTTCTGTGTTCTGATGTTTTAACATTGACTGTTGTTCTGTGTTCAGATGTTTTAACATTGACTGTTATTCTGTGTTCTGATGTTTTAACATTGACTGTTGTTCTGTGTTCTGATGTGTTAACATTGACTGTTGTTCTGTGTTCAGATGTTTTAACATTGACTGTTGTTCTGTGTTCAGATGTTTTAACATTGACTGTTGTTCTGTGTTCAGATGTTTTAACATTGACTGTTGTTCTGTGTTCTGATGTTTTAACATTGACTGTTGTTCTGTGTTCAGATGTTTTAACATTGACTGTTATTCTGTGTTCTGATGTGTTAACATTGACTGTTGTTCTGTGTTCTGATGTTTTAACATTGACTGTTGTTCTGTGTTCAGATGTTTTAACATTGACTGTTGTTCTGTGTTCTGATGTTTTAACATTGACTGTTGTTCTGTGTTCTGATGTTTTAACATTGACTGTTGTTCTGTGTTCTGATGTTTTAACATTGACTGTTGTTCTGTGTTCTGATGTTTTAACATTGACTGTTGTTCTGTGTTCTGATGTTTTAACATTGACTGTTGTTCTGTGTTCTGATGTTTTAACATTGACTGTTGTTCTGTGTTCTGATGTTTTAACATTGACTGTTGTTCTGTGTTCTGATGTTTTAACATTGACTGTTGTTCTGTGTTCTGATGTTTTAACATTGACTGTTATTCTGTGTTCTGATGTTTTAACATTGACTGTTGTTCTGTGTTCTGATGTTTTAACATTGACTGTTGTTCTGTGTTCTGATGTTTTAACATTGACTGTTATTCTGTGTTCTGATGTTTTAACATTGACTGTTGTTCTGTGTTCTGATGTGTTAACATTGACTGTTATTCTGTGTTCTGATGTTTTAACATTGACTGTTATTCTGTGTTCTGATGTTTTAACATTGACTGTTGTTCTGTGTTCTGATGTTTTAACATTGACTGTTATTCTGTGTTCTGATGTGTTAACATTGACTGTTATTCTGTGTTCTGATGTGTTAACATTGACTGTTATTCTGTGTTCTGATGTGTTAACATTGACTGTTGTTCTGTGTTCTGATGTGTTAACATTGACTGTTGTTCTGTGTTCTGATGTTTTAACATTGACTGTTGTTCTGTGTTCAGATGTTTTAACATTGACTGTTGTTCTGTGTTCTGATGTTTTAACATTGACTGTTGTTCTGTGTTCAGATGTTTTAACATTGACTGTTGTTCTGTGTTCTGATGTGTTAACATTGACTGTTGTTCTGTGTTCTGATGTTTTAACATTGACTGTTGTTCTGTGTTCAGATGTTTTAACATTGACTGTTGTTCTGTGTTCAGATGTTTTTAACATTGACTGTTATTCTGTGTTCAGATGTTTTAACATTGACTGTTGTTCTGTGTTCAGATGTTTTAACATTGACTGTTGTTCTGTGTTCAGATGTTTTAACATTGACTGTTATTCTGTGTTCTGATGTTTTAACATTGACTGTTGTTCTGTGTTCTGATGTTTTAACATTGACTGTTGTTCTGTGTTCAGATGTTTTAACATTGACTGTTGTTCTGTGTTCAGATGTTTTAACATTGACTGTTGTTCTGTGTTCTGATGTTTTAACATTGACTGTTGTTCTGTGTTCAGATGTTTTAACATTGACTGTTATTCTGTGTTCAGATGTTTTAACATTGTTGTTCTGTGTTCTGATGTTTTAACATTGACTGTTGTTCTGTGTTCTGATGTTTTAACATTGACTGTTGTTCTGTGTTCTGATGTTTTAACATTGACTGTTGTTCTGTGTTCTGATGTTTTAACATTGACTGTTGTTCTGTGTTCTGATGTTTTAACATTGACTGTTGTTCTGTGTTCTGATGTTTTAACATTGACTGTTATTCTGTGTTCTGATGTTTTAACATTGACTGTTGTTCTGTGTTCTGATGTTTTAACATTGACTGTTATTCTGTGTTCTGATGTTTTAACATTGACTGTTGTTCTGTGTTCTGATGTTTTAACATTGACTGTTGTTCTGTGTTCTGATGTTTTAACATTGACTGTTATTCTGTGTTCTGATGTTTTAACATTGACTGTTATTCTGTGTTCTGATGTTTTAACATTGACTGTTGTTCTGTGTTCTGATGTTTTAACATTGACTGTTGTTCTGTGTTCTGATGTTTTAACATTGACTGTTATTCTGTGTTCTGATGTTTTAACATTGACTGTTGTTCTGTGTTCTGATGTTTTAACATTGACTGTTGTTCTGTGTTCTGATGTTTTAACATTGACTGTTGTTCTGTGTTCTGATGTTTTAACATTGACTGTTATTCTGTGTTCTGATGTTTTAACATTGACTGTTGTTCTGTGTTCTGATGTTTTAAACATTGACTGTTGTTCTGTGTTCTGATGTTTTAACATTGACTGTTGTTCTGTGTTCTGATGTGTTAACATTGACTGTTGTTCTGTGTTCTGATGTTTTAACATTGACTGTTGTTCTGTGTTCTGACAGCTGAGAAATCTTACTGAAACTCCTTTTCTCCAACCACACACAGACACACACACACACACAGACACACACACACACACACACACACCCTCACGCACGTACGCACACACACACGCACTCACACGCACACACATGCACGCACACATTCACACACACACATGTACGCACGCACGCACAAACACACACACATGCACGCACGCACAAACACACACACATGCACACACACGCACTCACGCACAGCCACACACACACACGCGCCCATACACGCACGCACACACACACAAACACACACACACACACACACACAAACACACGCACACAAACATAAACACACGCACAGTCCTGTAGGTCGTTTTCTTTGATTAAGACCGATTGTTTTTATACCTGTAACTCCCACCTACCTCTGTTTGTTTGCTTGTTAGTTTTATCATTACTCCTTGACTGTTAAAATGCTTTTATTCGGTAAGATTATCCTCTTCTACCCCTCTACCCCACCAGATAATCACAGATGGTTTGTCATAACCCAGCTCGGGACACGCTCGTTGCATGCGCATGCGTATACGTACACACACACACACATACACACACACACACGCGCGCGCGCGCGCGCGCGCGGTTACATACACACATACAGCACTGAGCAATCTGTTAAAGCCTGATCGTTCTAATGTTATGATTGCTTTTCTATTGTCCTATAATTTTTTTTTAATGTTAGTTAATATGTTAAACTGTCTTTATGATTTCGTAGAATCTTCCACCCCATAGACACCTTTTTTTTTTCTTTTTTTTTTCCCCGTCTAAAAGCGCATATGTGAACAGACGTTAAAAGAAATAACGAGCGAACACGCACATATACACACTCACCCAAACGCATAGACAACAACAATCAGTTACACACTTAACCATTCCATCCTTTCTCAGAGCGAGACCAAAAAAAACAGGAAGCCATTTCAAACGACGAACTAATTCTGTTCAGCTGCATTTGTGCTTTAAGAGTTACCTCTCTTTTCCATGTCCAACTTCATTGGTTGTTGAAGTTATTTACAACACGGTTATCTCCCTTAGTTAGCACTGTTTTCGCTTTCTACATGTCGCAAAAGAGCGAGTATTGCCCCCATTCCCTTCTCTCTCTCTCTCTCTCTCTCTCTCTCTCTCTCTCTCTCTCTCTCTCTCTCCCTCCCTCTGTCCCTCTCACCTCTCTCTCTCTCTCTCCCTCCCTCTGTCCCTCTCACCTCTCTCTGTCTCTTCTCTCTGTCCTCTCTCATTCTCTCTGTCTCTCTCCTCTCTCTTTTATTTTCTCTCCCTCACCCTCTCTCTCGCGCGCCCTCTCTGTCTCGCCTTCTGTCTCTCCCTCTCTCTCTCTCTCTTTCCTCTCTCCTCTTTCTCCTCTCTCATTTTCTCTGTCTCTCTCTCTGTCTCTCTCTTTCCCCACTCTCTCTCTGCCTCTTTTTCTTTTTCTCTCCCCCCCCCCTTCTCTCTCTCTCTCTCTCTCTCTCTCTCTCTCTCTCTCTCTCTCTCTCTCTCTCTCTCTCTCTATCTATCTGTAGACAGACTGGGCTAGTTCTGGGTCGAAATGACGGAATATTTCATTTGTGCATGTGCGCGTGCGTGCGCGCGTGCGTGCGTGCGTGCATGTGTGTGTGTGTGTGTGTGTGCACGTGCGCCCTTAATTGCATGCGTGCAGGTGTATGTGCGTGTGAAATGGGCAGAAATAAAGCGTAATACTATAAATGCCTACATGACTGCTTACAAACAGAAATATGTGACTGTACATGTTGACATGCGTGTCTACACGTGTGTGTATATGTCTGTGTGCACGAGCTCGAGGTGTGTGCATATGTGGGCGCGTGACTGCGCGCGGATTATGTACATGAATGGACTGGCACGTGAGGAGACCTACGTGGATTACCTCACGTGTCCGTCTGTGTGTCGCTTGATGTGGGAGTTACACAACCATTGTCACCAGAAATTAGCCCAGTATTAGAAGGGATTCCTGGAGTTCCGGTACCCAGAAAATCAGAAGCCGTTTGATTCCCGAAAAAGTCCAGAAATAAACACGGACAAACATTGTTGCGCCGAGGCGTTTTGTGGGACAAGGAGCGTGTCAGTGGATGCATTAGCACGGACACAAAAATACTTCAGTTTGAACACTCTCCGTAGCCAAAAAAATTTTTAAAAATAATAATAACAGATGTAATCATACGTTATTTAGCCACCACATTTCCAAGGACTGTGGACGGACAGGGCTTGTGTGTGTCTGTGCGCGTGTGTCTGTGTGCGTCTCTCTCTCTCTCTCTCTCTCTCTCTCTCTTTCTCTCTCTCTCTCTCTCTCTCTCTCTCTCTCTTTCTGTGTGTGTGTGTGTGTGTGTGTGTGTGTGTGTGTGTGTGTGTGTGTGTGTGTGTTGTGTGTGTCATTTTTACCTGTCATTTTCTGCCTTAATGGTCCATTCACCTGTATGTGTTCGATAAAGTCTTATGTACCTTTTGTTAGGATTGATAATTGGGTACATGTATTACATGTATACTACACGTCATTATTGAAGGGCCAGGAACGTTTTTGAGTCAATTTTTGAAAGGAGAAATAACCTATTTTCTCTTACTCTTTTCTCCAATTCGTTGCCGTAACTGAATGGATAAGAGCTCAGACAACATTGCAGTTTCCTTTTGGCACGTGTTTGGGGATTTGCCGATTTGCAATGGGCGGCCCAAGGAAGACAATTTCCACACGAAATTGTTGAATCTTCAGCAGGGTCTCTCTGACGACGCAGGCAAGGTAGCGACAAAATTCGCTTTGCACGTGCAAGGCAAGCCCTTTTTGAACACTACTCCAGCCAAAGTTGCCCGCAGACGAGGATAAAAAGGACCCGTTCTTGGTTCGTTTTAACCATGCTTGCAAGACGACGGATGACGGATGAGCAGCGGGGGAGAGCCCTCGCTCTGCTTGATGAAGGCCTAGCGCAGCGGGAAGTTGCTAGACGACTTGAAGTGTCGCATTCCACAATCCAGAGACTGCTGGAGCGCTTCAATGAGACTGGAGCAGTCCAGGAAAGGCGTCACACGGGTCGACCCAGAGTAACGACAAGACAGCAAGACCGCTACCTTGCCCTCTCCGTCCTGAGGGAAAGGGCATCCACTGCGGTGACCTTGAGGGGTCAGCTGAGGGACGCAACAGGTGCTAACATCAGCTGCAGCACGGTGAGAAGATGGCTACATGAGGCAAACTTGAGGTCACGGAGACCGGCCGTCCGACCCGTGCTGTCACCGGTCAACAGAGTGCGCCGCATGACCTGGGCCAGGGAGCACGTGACCTGGACAAGGCAACAGTGGGCCCGGGTCTTGTTTTCGGATGAGTCCAGGTTCACCCTGACCTTTAACGATGGCCGGGCTCGGGTGTGGCGACGTCAAGGGGAGAGGTTCGCTGACGCCACTGTCCAAGAGCATAACCGGTACGGCGGCGGGTCGGTGATGGTGTGGGGTGGCATGAGCCGTGGTACCCGGACCCCCCTGCTCCCCATTGACGGCATCCTGAACGGGGTCCGGTACCGGGACGAGGTTCTGGCGGCCGTGGCACTGCCTGCGCTTGTGGACCTTGGTCAAGGCGCCATC
>JAPXFY010004761.1:12500-16940 GCA_030674185.1 Monoplex corrugatus | reverse complement strand
TTCTAGTGAATTCAAAGCGAGGAAGAAAACAAAAGAAAGACGTTAGGGGAAGGGGAGGGAAGCAGAAAGAAAATGCTTAATCCATTATCTTTGCACACTTTTGCATGATCTTGTGAGTGGACGCTCATCTTTGTGTGTGCGTGCCTATCCACGTGCATATACGATCAGAATAATAATGTCTAGACACACCACACACACGCACACACACACGTACCCGTCCCTCACCTGCAAAACAATTTATGCACATATTTTGCACATCGTTTCATTATTTTAGGCTACAAGTAAAGGTGATCCCATGAGAAGCCTGAGGTCATGGGGTAGAGAGGGTCATGGGGTAGAGAGTGTCATGGGGTAGAGAGGGTCATGGGGTAGAGAGTGTCATGGGGTAGAGAGGGTCATGGGGTAGAGAGTGTCATGGGGTAGAGAGGGTCATGGGGTAGAGAGGGTCATGGGGTAGAGAGGGTCATGGGGTAGAGAGTGTCATGGGGTAGAGAGTGTCATGGGGTAGAGAGGGTCATGGGGTAGAGAGTGTCATGGGGTAGAGAGTGTCATGGGGTAGAGAGTGTCATGGGGTAGAGAGTGTCATGGGGTAGAGAGGAGGTAGTGACCTCAATTTTTCAAGGGGATGAGCATTATAGGGGTGGTGCACATCTCTTCTTCCTCATTGCTTGATCTTCCTAAACTCTGAAGAAAGGCAGTTACAGTTTGATGGACTACAGGCTTCAAGCACAAATTTTGCTCAAGCGAATCTTCTGCAAACCCGTGTAATCATATCGGGAGATGAATGCTTTACCACTGACCAAGCATCAGGTCAGTCACATCAATTTTTTAAACACCTCATCGATGCTGGTGTAGATGCCAGTGCAAACACTTTGTCCGTTTTTAAGTTAAGCCAAACTTTTCCCGTTGGCCGACCATGCTGACATTGTGGCAGTATGGTTTTTGACTTTCATCAACAATTTATAGTTGGCCTGTGTGAGGTCTTCTCCGATAAGTACTCACGACTGTTTTAATTTTCTGCGTGATGTCAACACAGCAGATTTGAGTTGAGTTGCCTGGAGTAAAAACGTACAATGATAGGTTGTAGTCTGTCTCTTCCTGGTTTGCCAATCATCATCATCATCAAGTTCCCGGACACATGCCGTTGGCGATCATAGCCCTCCATATGCATCTATCCCTTGTTGCTGCAAGCACATCTTCCACCCTGTCTGTCTTCAGCCACTCTGCAAGTCCATCCAATATTTTACCCTGGGTCTACCTGGTGCTCTCTTTCCCTCCAGCTTTCCTGTTGTGACCAGGTGCTCCAATTCCCCTTTCCTCATAAAATGGCCTATAAAGGTTGCCTGTCTTTTCCTAATCTTCCTTATGAATGATCTTCTTGTGTCTGCCTCCGTCAAGACTGTCTTGTTTGTCTTCTTAGCTGTCCATGGAACTCTCAACATCCTTCTCAGAAACCACATCTCGGCTGCCTCAACCTTGTTCTGGATTTGCTTGTTGACTGTCCACGCCTCACAACCATACAACAGTATTGGTTCTATGTAACATTCAAGAACTTTCTTCCTGATGTTAATTCATAGGCATTTGTTGGTAAGAATGCTTGTCATCTTCTTGAATGCTGTTTTGGCCTGGCCGATTCTGCTGGCTATTTCTGATGTGCATCTGCCGTCTGGTGAAATGATCGTTCCCAGGTATTTAAACTTATCAACCTGTCTCAATGTTGTGCCGTTTGCTGTCATTTTGCATGAGGGAATTTCATTTTTTTTTACTGATCACCATGACTTCAGTCTTCCTGCTGTTTAGTTCCAACCCCTTACCTTTGCTTTCTATTTCTAGTATACCGACAAGGTTTTGTATGTCATTTTCATTTTCTGCAATTAGCACGGTGTCATGTGCGTATCGAATGTTGTTAATCATTTTTCCTCCAACCTTTAATGTATCATCGTCCCAGCGTGTTAACGATAAGGGACTGTCTTGAGGAACACAAGTTCTGTTCTGTTCTGTTCTGTAGAGTTTAAAGTCCTACCAATCTCAGAGTATACGAGGTCTAGCGAAAATATTGCTCAAAGAAGCCTTTAAATGTTTAGTAGCATTGTGAGATACCGATGCTTTATTCGGTTCTCCTTCAGGATGACTCAAGATGGATGCATGGATGGGGAACACAAGTACTTCACCGCTGCTCGATATATACCGCCGCCACCACCACCACCACCATCACCACCACCCCTCCCTCTCCCCCCCTATAATTTAATAATACTGATGATAATAATATTCATAATAAATAAAACTCATAATTATGATGATGATGATAATAATAATCATCATCATAACAATGACCATAATTGTCAAGGCAAAAATCGTCATATTCATGAACAAGAACAAGAACAAGGACACGTTTGTCTGGCATGGAGACCCGGCATAGAGAGGGTGGAAGATGTGCTTGCGGCAAGAAGGGATAGATGCACATGGAGGGCCATGATCGCCAACGCCAAGCGACAGGGCACATGATGATGATGATGATGATGATGACGATGATGATGATGATGATGATGATGATGATGTTGATGATGATGATGATGATGGAGACCCTTCAGGAAAAACAGTGGCAAAAAGAAGACAGGTAGACCTCCAATCTCATATGTCGAGAACATGACCAACATCAGTGGCCTAAATACTCAAGAAATTGACCACATCAGGCAAGAGGAAACTCGAGACTACTCTGGTATCCTGGACGAGCCCCCAGCACCATCTTGCTCTGGAGCCAGAATATCTGGCATTGCATGTGCCCTGGGCTGGCTGGTTAGGGGGCATTTCTTCGTGCAAGCCTATGTTTAACAACCTTGTGGTGGCTTTTCTTTTTGTTCTGAGCAATGTTTTCTTGGATACATGTATAAAATAAATGTGGTTCTTTCTGTCAGGCTCACAGCTTTGCACACACACACATTGACCAAGTAGGGAGAAGGGGTAAATATTCACACAGGAAGACCTTCCAATTGGAAAACCTATTGTCTAACCAATGCATGGATGAAACTTTAGAAAACTAATCTGATTGAAATGACACCAGGGTCTAGGGGCCGTTTAGGCCCCGGTAGGGTACAGGGGCAGAGCCCCCCCCCCCCCCCCCCCCGTCCCGGAGGAAATGGATTTTCTTGATTTTTTATGGCATTTTGGTTGATTCTCCTGCACAGAAAACGCTAAAACCGCTTAACTGCAGCATAGTTGGTCTCAAGTGTAGAAAAACAACAACACACACACACACACACAATACAGGAACATCCCTCCCCCTCCCTGGGTAGCCACATACTGTTTCCATCTATTAATTGATGGAATACTTTGGTAAATACGGTAGAAAGTCGTGAACTCGCGTATAAGCTTTCTTACGCTCTGATGATCAGTCATGGTATCGGAGTTTCTATTTTCTTTTTGATAGGAGATCATTTTCGAACAAACGATATAGAAACACATTCCTGCCACATTCATTTTCTTGCACTACATGCCATCTTCACTGCTGACATGCCCATTTTGTCTAGCCACTTCTATTTATTCATAATTTGGTCCTTGGTGGATGTCACTGGGTCGTTTTCTTTCAAGAAAGCCATGATCACTTAACTTTCAAAACAACCTTGCAAAATTTCCATCAGCAGTCAGTGTTCTGTTCTGTTCTGTTCTCTCTGAGTATACGAGGACTAGCAAGAATAAAATCGCTTTACGAAGCCTTTAAAATTTTTTAGTAGCATTGTGAGATACCGATGCTTTTTTCGGTTCTCTGTCGATCAGATCGGATAAGCAGTCAGTGAAACATTCTAAGAAAAGACTTCTGGACACATCATAAGTGTAGAAACAGCTACTTCCGTTAAGAGATACAAAATACGGATCCGAAGGAAACATAAAAAAGTGACACCAGCAGGACTTTTTATCATTTTTTGTTGTTGTTGAAACTGACAGAAGTTCTGTCCAGACAAAAATTCGTTTTGATGGATTTCCGTCAATACATGGAAAAGCTTCACCCATGCCAGTGTGACTAATGTCCCCCATATTTTCCCAATTTAAACATCACACACACACACACACACACACACACACACACACACACACACACACACACACACACACACACACACACACACACACACACACACACACACACACACACACACACACCACACACATTACACACACATAGACATTACAAACACATACATTACACACACACACACAAATACACACACACACATTACACAAACACACGCACGTTACACACACACACACATTACACACACACACATTGCACACACATACACATACATTACACACACACACATCACACACACACATTACTCCACACACACACACACACACACACACACACACACACATACACACATACACACACATTACACACATGCGCGCGCATGTGCGCGCGGAGGACATGGAAATTTCCAC
>JAPXFY010004760.1:0-15000 GCA_030674185.1 Monoplex corrugatus | reverse complement strand
GATGATGATGATGATGATGTTGATGATGATGATGATGATGATGTTGGCTTTACTTATCAGAACGAATGAGAACAGGTTGACTGAGAGATCCTTCCGGATGCTTATATACGGAGACAATAAGAATAAAAAATGTTGGGTGCGAACGCTGATAACAACAAAGCGTATTTGCAGTCACAATGAGAGACTTAAAGTTTCATGCACTTCAGGGAAAAAAATGTTTATAATAGACGAACATTCACAAATTGCGTGAAGCGTAGTCGAGAACCGATCAAAATAGACGTATCTACGGGTAGCTAATTCATAATGATCTTCTTTGTGTTCTTACCTGGATTAACAGAAAAAGTCGGTGAGTAATTGGTGTATTCTTTTCTTTTGAGAACCAGTCAATTGTTGGTTTCTGAGTGAAACTGTAGTTTCATCCTGAGTTGGGGGGAGATTGTCACGAGCAGACTGTGACAATGGTATTTAAGGGTTGCAACTCTTGTACAGCAGGGACCGTTAGGAGTTAATTACTTCCCGTTTTGTTTACGGGTTTCCTTTTATGGGTTAGAGAGTAGCTAGCCATAAGGTGAAAAGGGGAAGGAGGGTGACGCCTGTGACGTCAAAATGTTAGATGGAGCGGCCCATCTACCTAATTTGCATAGGTATGGAACGACGGTCGAGGTCGATCGTTCTTATGCAGAAAGTTAAGATTTTCCCCTTTTGATCTAGCGCTTTGGACTGGCCGGGGAGATTGTTTTTGGGGAATTGTTCCGGTGGCGGGAGTCTCGCCACAGCCAGCGTGGGGATAGGCCGCATTTGGTTTAATTGCTTAGTACATTTGGTACTGTGTGCTGAAGCCGGTAGATTCGGCTAGGGGCAGGGTTCTGCCAAGGAACGGATTCGTTCAACAGGTGTGGATTGGAGTGAACCAGCTGGGCAGTGCTGCTGAAGGAACTATATTTTTCTTTTGGTGATGGTGGATATAACTGTGTTGTGGATAATTATTCCCTGGAGTAAGGGGTCTGTGTTAATCCACAGGAGAGATTGGTAAGGAAATTTAAATTTTCTTTGTTATTATTGATGTTGGTGTGTGGATGTTTTGGTTGTGTTATAATAAATATTAAGGTTTAATTTCTTTTTTCCCTTATAGGTGTGGTGTAGGCTGAGTTGAGTTTGGGTGGTTAATGCACACATAGAGGGAATACTTTTGTTTATGTAAGCTTGTTATAAGAGTTGATAAATGATTTTGTGATGTTGAATATTGATTGTTAGTGTAATGTTGTTGATGGGGGAAACCAGGAGTTCCCTTTCCAACGACTTTGTCTGAGCCACCAACTGGTGATTCAGACAAAGTATGGGGGAGTGTTGAGTGACAGGGGAGAGTAACTGGAGTGCTCTTTCCAAGATCCAGCAATATCCAGCAGTGTCCAGTATTCCACAGGAGCGGACCAGTGGTGTCCAGTATTCCCCAGGGTCCGGTACCAGTCTTCAGTGGACAAGAGCTGAGGCGTATGACCGGAGGGGCACCAGGGAGGCAGTGTAGCGGTGGCGATCACCGGGGCTTCCCGCAGCAACCGAGCTAAGTGAAGCTGACTGACATTATAGGGCCATTACGTTGTTGAAGCTGGCAATGATGATTTGTAGGGCCATGTGTAATGTGTTGTAGGGAAGCCGTTTTTGTGAATTTAAGTGGACTTTGTGCGTGAGTGAGGAAGAGTGAGAGAAAGGGAAATGTTGGATTTTTTGCCTTAGTTTTTGTTTAGAAATAAATGTTGGGACTTGAACATTTAGACTGGTCTTTTTGTACAGTTTAGTTATAGGGTGGGTTGATGGATTTGTTTTGGTAGGTTGGTTAATGGTGTATGGGATGAATGGAAGGTGGTTTGGTTGTGTAATGGTAGTATGGTGTTGGTATTAGTGTGTGTGAATGATTCCAACCCTGTATGCAAAACCTAAATGTGAAGTGCTCATACTAAGTTTGAATAGTATGTCCAGCCGCTAGCAATCCCTAGACCGTATTAAGCTAGTGGTTTGTGACAAATTGGGGGCTCGTCCGGGATAAGAATTTTGTACGGGTGGAAGGGTTATTATTGAGTTGTAAAGGTATTTTGGTTACTAGTAAGATGGCAGAGAGTGCTTTTCCAACCCCAGATACGACTCCTCTAGTATTGGGGCGGGGCAGGAGATTAGGTCTGGATTCAGTTCGGCCAGGTGGGACAGAAAGGATTAGTCCTATGTCAGAGTACAGGTTGGAGGGAGAGAAGATGGGGCTAACTGGAAATGACTTGGTTAGTTTTGTCCAGCAGTGTGCAGACAGGGCTCTCCATGAGCGTGAACATCAAGCTGAGATGTTATTGAGAGAGAGAGATGGCACTGAGGCAATCCTCGGTTCAGTCTGAGGAGAGGGGGCGGACAGTCGAGAGGGTACATTTGGATATGCCCTTCTTTGAAGATGGGGATAGTATTGATAGCTATCTTTGCCAATTCGAGCGGCTTGCAAAACTGCAAGGGGGAAGTCGAGAAACATGGGCTATCCGGTTGGGAACACTTTTGAAAGGGAAAGCACGGGAGGTTTATACCGGGCTTTCTGAGGAGGAAGCAAGCAGTTACGATGACCTCAAAGCGGCATTGTTATTGAAGTTTGAGGTGTCGGCCAACACCTACAGGGTCAAGTTTTGGACTGCAAAGAGGGAACCAGGCGATTCATATCGTCGCCATGTTTCAAACCTCCAGCTTTGGCTAAGTCATTGGCTAGAGTTATCGGGCAGGAGGGCTACATTTGAGCAGCTTCGGGATTTGCTTCTGATGGAGCAGCTGCTAGCTGGAATGTCTGTAGAGTTAGCTACTT
The DNA here is from genome assembly GCA_030674185.1 of Monoplex corrugatus. NCBI lineage: Eukaryota > Metazoa > Mollusca > Gastropoda > Littorinimorpha > Ranellidae > Monoplex > Monoplex corrugatus. Next base: position 12,170 of record JAPXFY010004760.1, on the reverse strand, counting down.
TTATTAGGGAGAGGCGACCCACCTCGGTCCTGGAGGCGGCTGACTTAGCCCAAGTGTATGACGAGGCACGGAAGGGACAGAAGATGTCTAAGCAAGGGGTGGTTCAGAGGAGTGAGCCCAAGGGGTCAATTCCAACTCGGGTGACTGAGTTAGTGTGCTTTTTCTGTCAAAAGAAGGGCCACAAGAAGTCTGATTGTTTACAGTGGAAAAAAGAAAAGGGGAAGAATATTAGGGCGGTGGTGACCTCTATTCATCACGAACCAGCTTCAGGACAGGTGGGGGAACTATGTGGCAAATGTTCACAGAAGAAGTTTATAGGGCACTGTGTGGCCACAGTGGGAACACACTCTGTGCAAGCGTTACGGGATACAGGTGCTGAGCTCTTTGTTGTCCGTGAAAGCCTGGTGGCTCCGAACCAGAGAACTGGAGAGTACTCCAAGGTTACCCTGGCAGATTCCATGGGAATGAGGCGTTACCCCTAGCTTGGGTGGAAATCCAGTCTCCCTTCTACACCGGTACTACAAAGGCCATTCTAATGAGAGACCCTATTGTTGACTTGCTGATAGGGAATACGGCGGTAGGGAAGGATGGTTCATGTAGTGACATCCCGGTCTACAAAGTTGTAGCGTACAGTGGGGTGTCTGTTGTGACGAGGGCTCAACACGCAAGGGAGAAGTTCAGGCCTCTCAAGCCTACCATGGAAGAGATAGGTGGAGTCACCCCAAGTGAACTCAAAGCCGCTCAGGTGGGGGATGCAACCCTGGATAGATTTCGCTTGTTAGCCAAGAAGGGGGAATCTCGACAGGCAGGGAAGTCTGGCTGCGTAAGTTTCCAAGAGCAGAAGGGCATTTTGTACCATCAGTATGTTGGCAAGGAGGGAACTTACAGGCAGGTGGTAGTTCCGGTAAGGTTCAGGCGGGAGCTTTTAAGGCTGTCACATGAATCCTTGATGGGAAGCCACCTGGGGACCAGGAAGACCCTGGAAAGAATATGGCAACATTTTTTCTGGCCAGGGATTTGTGCAGATGTGCGACGCTTTTGCCTGTCTTGCGATCTGTGCCAGAAAACGACCGCGAGGGGTCGTACCAAGAAGGTTCCGCTGGTGAGGATGCCACTTATTGACACTCCGTTCCATCGAGTTGCGATAGATTTGGTGGGTCCAATCCAACCAGCGGCGCAAAGTGGAAATCGATATGTATTGACCGTGGTGGATTATGCCACGCGGTACCCTGAAGCAGTACCTCTGAAAACCATTGAAGCAGAGAGGGTGGCGGAGGCGTTGTTTGGGATCTGGTCATGGGTCGGTATTCCTTCCGAGGTGTTGACCGATAGGGGAACCCAATTTACCAGTGATGTCATGGGCCAGGTAAACCGACTGTTGTCGATCAAGGGCCTGACCACCACTCCCTACCACGCTCAATGCAATGGGCTGGTAGAACGCTTCAACGGCACCCTCAAGTCTATGCTGAAGAAGTTGTGTCAGGAACAGCCTCGGCATTGGGACCGGTATCTGCCGGCCCTTCTGTTCGCCTATCGTGAGGCACCCCAAGAGAGTTTAGGGTTTTCGCCCTTCGAACTCCTGTACGGGCGAACGGTTCGGGGACCTCTCACTGTTCTGAGACAGGCGTGGACTGATGAGGAGGCTTCAGAGGAGGTTAAGACCACAGCGCAGTATGTGATTGATCTCCGGAACCGGCTGGAGGAGACTTGTGCTGTGGCACGGCAAAATCTGGAAAAGGCTTCCTGCCGCTACGCCAAATACTTCAATCAAAAGGCGCGGTCTCGCACATTCCAACCAGGGAGCAAGGTTTTGTTGCTGCTGTCCGCCAGACACAACAAGCTTCAAGTGAGCTGGCAAGGGCCGTTTGAAGTGGTTGAAAGGGTTGGTGAAGCTGACTACCGGGTGAATGTGGGTGGTAAACTGAGGCTGTATCATGCCAACTTGTTAAAACTGTACCACGAGAGGGGTGAAGAGGGCCTTAGTCGATGTCCTACCGCTCATGTGGCCGTGGTGATGGGAGAAGGGACTTCCCAGGGAGACAAGGAGATTCCATTGTGCCCACTGCGAAAGGAAGAGTCTGCTGCGGATGTGCATCTTGGGCCTGCTCTGTCAAAAGAACAGCATGAGCAGGTTTCACAGCTCCTGAAACGCAAGTCACGGGTAGTGACCGATCTCCCTTTGCGTACGGAGTTGGCAGAATTCGAGTTGACTTTGCGCGAAGCCACTCCAGTAAGGGTCAAGCAATACCCTCTCCCACATGCAAAGCAGGCCATAGTGCGGAAAGAGGTGGAGGACATGATTGGGTTGGGTGTCATTGAACCAGCAAGCTCACCCTACAATTCTCCCATTGTGTTGGTGGCAAAGAAAGACGGGTCAGTTCGATTCTGTGTTGATTACCGGAAACTGAACCTAGTGACCGAATTTGATGCAGAGCCTTTACCTGACACTGAATATCTATTCAGTCAGCTTGGCAAAGCAAAATATCTGTCCAAGATAGATCTGTCAAAAGGGTATTGGCAGGTGCCGATCAGAGAGGAAGACAGACCAAAGACTGCTTTTTCTTCCCCTCTTGGACAATTCCAATGGACCGTGATGCCTTTTGGCCTACAAAATGCTGTGGCCGTCTTTAGTCGCATGATGAGGCAATTGTTGCGGCCATTGGAACGGGAGGACATCCAAAACTACATGGACGATGTGATCATTGCCACGGAAACGTGGACCCAACATTTGGAGGCACTTGAAGCTTTGTTTGGAAGGCTGGATGAGGTAAACTTGTCGGCCCGGCCTTCAAAGTGCTTCATTGGCTTCAGTGAGTTGGAATTCCTGGGTCACCGGGTGGGTGGAGGTAAAATGCAACCTACGGAGGACAAGATAGAGAGGATTCGTGAGGCCCCTAGGCCTTCTACGAAGAAAGAAGTACGGTCCTTTCTGGGTTTGGCTGGGTACTACAGAAGGTTCGTTCCGAACTTTTCTACCCTGGCTGCTCCCCTGACTGACCTCACTAAGAAGGGTTGTCCCAATCAAGTCACATGGAGTGAAAGCTGCGAGAAAGCCTTCCGGACTCTGAAAGACCGGCTCAGCTGTGAACCAGTGGTCCAACTGCCGGATCCAGAGGCACCTTTCGTGTTACGGACAGACGCATCGACTGAAGGTCTTGGAGCCGTTCTGCTCCAAGAAGGAGAAGGGTTGTGGCGACCCGTACATTATGCCAGTCGGAAGTTGTCCACGGCAGAAAGGAATTATGCCACAGTGGAGTTGGAGTGTCTAGCTGTGGTGTGGGCATTGGGAAAGTTTGAACCTTACCTGTATGGGAGGCATTTCTACCTTCAAACTGACCACCAACCCTTGGCGTTTCTGCAGAAAGCCAAGCACACCAATAGTCGGTTGATGAGGTGGGCATTGTTGTTGCAGCCATATTCCTTCACAGTCCAGGTGATTCCTGGGAAAGAGAATGTGGGAGCCGACTTTTTGAGTCGGGTGAATTAGTCTGAGAACCAGTCAATTGTTGGTTTCTGAGTGAAACTGTAGTTTCATCCTGAGTTGGGGGGGAGATTGTCACGAGCAGACTGTGACAATGGTATTTAAGGGTTGCAACTCTTGTACAGCAGGGACCGTTAGGAGTTAATTACTTCCCGTTTTGTTTACGGGTTTCCTTTTATGGGTTAGAGAGTAGCTAGCCATAAGGTGAAAAGGGGAAGGAGGGTGACGCCTGTGACGTCAAAATGTTAGATGGAGTGGCCCATCTACCTAATTTGCATAGGTATGGAACGACGGTCGAGGTCGATCGTTCTTATGCAGAAAGTTAAGATTTTCCCCTTTTGATCTAGCGCTTTGGACTGGCCGGGAGATTGTTTTTGGGGAATTGTTCCGGTGGCGGGAGTCTCGCCACAGCCAGCGTGGGGATAGGCCGCATTTGGTTTAATTGCTTAGTACATTTGGTACTGTGTGCTGAAGCCGGTAGATTCGGCTAGGGGCAGGGTTCTGCCAAGGAACGGATTCGTTCAACAGGTGTGGATGGGAGTGAACCAGCTGGGCAGTGCTGCTGAAGGAACTATATTTTTCTTTTGGTGATGGTGGATATAACTGTGTCGTGGATAATTATTCCCTGGAGTAAGGGGTCTGTGTTAATCCACAGGAGAGATTGGTAAGGAAATTTAAATTTTCTTTGTTATTATTGATGTTGGTGTGTGGATGTTTTGGTTGTGTTATAATAAATATTAAGGTTTAATTTCTTTTTTCCCTTATAGGTGTGGTGTAGGCTGAGTTGAGTTTGGGTGGTTAATGCACACATAGAGGGAATACTTTTGTTTATGTAAGCTTGTTATAAGAGTTGATAAATGATTTTGTGATGTTGAATATTGATTGTTAGTGTAATGTTGTTGATGGGGGAAACCAGGAGTTCCCTTTCCAACGACTTTGTCTGAGCCACCAACTGGTGATTCAGACAAAGTATGGGGGAGTGTTGAGTGACAGGGGAGAGTAACTGGAGTGCTCTTTCCAAGATCCAGCAATATCCAGCAGTGTCCAGTATTCCACAGGAGCGGACCAGTGGTGTCCAGTATTCCCCAGGGTCCGGTACCAGTCTTCAGTGGACAAGAGCTGAGGCGTATGACCGGAGGGGCACCAGGGGAGGCAGTGTAGCGGTGGCGATCACCGGGGCTTCCCGCAGCAACCGAGCTAAGTGAAGCCGACTGACATTATAGGGCCATTACGTTGTTGAAGCTGGCAATGATGATTTGTAGGGCCATGTGTAATGTGTTGTAGGGAAGCCGTTTTTGTGAATTTAAGTGGACTTTGTGCGTGAGTGAGGAAGAGTGAGAGAAAGGGAAATGTTGGATTTTTTGCCTTAGTTTTTGTTTAGAAATAAATGTTGGGACTTGAACATTTAGACTGGTCTTTTTGTACAGTTTAGTTATAGGGTGGGTTGATGGATTTGTTTTGGTAGGTTGGTTAATGGTGTATGGGATGAATGGAAGGTGGTTTGGTTGTGTAATGGTAGTATGGTGTTGGTATTAGTGTGTGTGAATGATTCCAACCCTGTATGCAAAACCTAAATGTGAAGTGCTCATACTAAGTTTGAATAGTATGTCCAGCCGCTAGCAATCCCTAGACCGTATTAAGCTAGTGGTTTGTGACAACTGATCTGGCTTAAACATCAGTCGTTTTCTTGGGCGGCTTACGGCAAGCATTGCATAGATATTTTCTACTGTGCTGACACCATCATTGTATCAGATATCCACGATTTAACAGTCCAAGTTATGGTTGTGACTTGATGAGACGCTCTTAAATGTCAAAACACGTGTCAGGTTTTGGCACAGAAATCAAAACGTGACGCTCCTTGGCTGCCTGGACAAGGGTCTGCCCCATGAAGTATGCCATGTGATACAATGCATTGTTCAGTCCCTTTCTCACACTGGACGAAGCAACAGGGAAGTTTCAGTCTTTTTCTCCTAATTATTGTATTTGGTGTTTGTTTGTTTGTGATGTTACGTTTGACAAAGGCCAGTTGGCCGAAAATTTGCGCCTGTCTTGTCTGGTTGTATTAAATACGCGTTCTGATTCTTTTTCGTGTTTTTTTTTCTCTCCTGGTTCCTGTTTGCGTGAACGCGAGCAGTCACACTTGTTTGGATTGATGCATTATTTGTTAAGATTTCTTGTTTTCCTCTGCTGCCAAGTATTTTTTTATGTAAACATGGACACAATTCTTGGGAGGTTAAGGGTTCTCCCATTTATTGACTTTTAAGGGTGAGAGATTCCTGTTGATCATTTCACGTAGAAGTTGCCAAATATGTCAACAGATGTTTGGACTCCAGAATTGAGGGGCATCAAAGTCGCACTGGAAATAAAATAGCTATGATAGTATCTCGTATTGCATAGCGTATTCTTGCAAGGCAATTGTGTTAAACAAAACAATATAAAAAATATATGAATTAAATGTGTCACCTTCAAATGCCCCCATCAACACATAATAAAAACAACTAAACCCACACCCCCACATACATATACGTATTCCAAATCCAACACGAACAACCAAGAACAAGACCAACGAACAAAAGCAAACGAGAAAACATGAATAAAATGCGTTTTCTTTTTTTACAATAAACTGTTGTCGAAGATCGGGTATCTCATCTGCATTTTGATGGACAATGTTCCGTATGTCAACCAGGTATTTCATCTGCATTTTTGTGACTTAAAATCCATTTATGTCAGTCAGGTATCTCATCTGCATTTTGATGAGTAAAGTTTCAATATGTCGGTTTCCAGCAGCGTTATGTCTTGTCATGACGAGCTGCAATCGGTGATTTTGTTGAATACAGCAGAATCATGCCTGCTGTGTTTAAGGTAAGGGCATGTCTCGTTGCAATGTAGTATTGCACACACACACACACACACAACACACACACACACACACACACACACACACACACACGTCAACACACACAAAACACACAACACACATCTCTCTCTCTCTCTCTCTCTTGTTTGTCTGTCTGTCTCTCTCTCTTTGTCTCTCTCTTTGTCTCGCTCTCTCTCTCTGTGACATCCACACGTTTGCACTGATAACTAAATGAATACTCGGTCAAATACTGAACGGAAACACATCTATTTCCTTTTAGGAAATGTGATTGAATACAGACGTCATGTTCAGTGTAGAATGTCGTCCACGGCCACTGTATCGGCACGCGGCTAAACGCTGCCTACGCTTAATTTGTGAAACTAATGGTGTGCTTAAGTGTTGTGTTTACTCGTGGTTCATTGTTTCCAGAGGAAGAATGTGACTTGTGAGATAATGACGTCAAGCAGGCCTTAGTAACACACAGTGGTAAGGAAATAGAAAGAATAGACCCAAAGACGCAAAGACCCGTGGAGAATTTGGCACCCACGTGTGTTACTCCATTCGTCTAAGCCGAGTCCATTATAGTACTCATTAACCCATGGGTCTGAGAAGCCCGATCAGTTCTTAAGATTTCCATGAGTATGTTTTCGGACTCAAGAGGACAAAAAGACAAACCGTTTATTCAGTTCAATGCACGTATCACTGCGTAACATCAACTTTTTAACATCATTGTTTGAAACGATTAATTAAAGAACTACATTTTCTTTGAGTACAAATTGATTTAAAACAAATGTTGTCTTCCTTTTACAACATCTCCCCATTCCCTTTTCTTTTGTTTTTGATCGTTGCTCTTTTCTTTTGTTTTTTATTTTGTTGTTGTTGTTGTTGAGATTACTGTTTATTGATCAAAAAAGAGATGATATGCGTCTGCGTGTATATGTCTGATAAAAATGTGTTTGCAAGATTTGCTCAGTTGTTTCTCTGTGAATCTTTACTAAACTTTCTGAAAACGTGTACACTCTTTAGGAATCACGAATGCAGAAAAATTTGGAAGCAATGTCATCGAAGTCAAAGTCACACAGACTAAAAAAGTGCCTAAAATCCGTAATTTTGGAGGAACTTTTGACAATAAAATATTCCGTTCTTACGGTTGTGACAGTCTACCTGCACCGTCCTTTCGCGTACAGTTTTCTTTTATCTGCTGGTATTAAGGTCACAGTGACCTTGAGAACAATAAAATCTGAAGTTTACATTAAAATAGTGTATAAAAGGGAGACCTGGGATAGATCAACTATCTTGTTTAATTTTCTGTGGAATTATATAATATTATACACACACACACACACACACACACACACACACACACACACACACACACACACACAACACCACGCACACACACACACACACATACACACACACATATATATATATATATATGTGTGTGTGTGTGTGTGTGTGTGTGTGTGTTCGTTCGTTCTTTGATTTAACGTCTTTTCACTACGAGTGATATTAGAAGGCAGCTGAGGGTGGCTACTAACATCAACATCAGCCAGCAGACCATACGGAACCGCCTTCATGGGTTTAACCTCCGTTCTCGTCGCCCAGCTGTACGGCCACGCTTAACTCCAGCCCATAGGGCAGCACGCCGCGCCTTCTGCAGACGTCACGTGAGGTGGACACGTCAGCAATGGTCCCAGGTCCTGTTCAGTGATGAATCACGCTTCACCATGAACCACAACGATGGCCGACTGAGAGTCTGGAGGCGCCCAGGGCAACGCTTTATTGACACCACTGTGTGTGTGTGTGTGTGTATGTATGTATATATATATAAGCTACGCACAAAAAGTTAAGGATCACTATGAGAAAACAGGTGCGTAATTATCTCAGTTCGCTACTGTTATTTATTTCTCAGTCCAGCCAAATTGTTATGAATTCTTGTTCAGCTGTAAGTGGGCGATGTTGTGTTAGTGCGAAAATTGCACGGGATTCTCTACTACTGAGCTTGGCCGCAAACGGAAAAGCGGAAACTGCGAAAAAGGACCTTGTTTTGGACCGTTCTGCCTGAACACATTGCACAAGCCAGATGGAAAAACCATTATGCACGTGCAAGCACTGCTGTTTATGTGTGAGATGCTGTCTCTTGCTTGGCTTTATAAGAAGACATTCCACCAGTAGTAGGCCTGATCTGACAATGCCTCCACGACGAAAATTGAGCGAGTTTGAGAGGGAACGAGCTGTTGCATGGTTCCAAGATGGTGTTCCCAAGCGAGAAGTGGCCAGGCGACTTCAGGTGTCCATCTCGGTCATTGTCAGACTGATTCAACGCTTCACAGCCACTGGGAGGGTCCATGAAAGACGCAGATCTGGTCGACCGAAGAAGACAAACCCACGTGAAGATCGTCTCATTGAACGACAAGCCCTGCAGACAAGAACAGCCTCTTCCAGCATCATTCGAAGGCAGCTGAGGGTGGCTACTAACATCAACATCAGCCAGCAGACCATACGGAACCGCCTTCATGGGTTTAACCTCCGTTCTCGTCGCCCAGCTGTACGGCCACGCTTAACTCCAGCCCATAGGGCAGCACGCCGCGCCTTCTGCAGACGTCACGTGAGGTGGACACGTCAGCAATGGTCCCAGGTCCTGTTCAGTGATGAATCACGCTTCACCATGAACCACAACGATGGCCGACTGAGAGTCTGGAGGCGCCCAGGGCAACGCTTTATTGACACCACTGTCCAAGAAAAGGTGGCCTTTGGTGGAGGTTCTGTAATGGTCTGGGGGGCCTTCAGCCTTCACCACAGAACACCCTTGTATCATGTACAGGGTAACCTGACTGGCCTCCGATACCGGGATGAGATCCTTCGACCGCTGGCTGTGCCTACATTGCAGCAGATGGGACCGACGGCTGTCTACCAGGATGACAACGCTCGCCCCCACAGGGCAAGGGTGGTCAACGACTTCCTGCAGCAGTCTGGAGTCAACAGAATGGAGTGGCCAGCATGCAGTCCCGATCTCAACCCGATTGAGAACCTCTGGGATGAGCTGGATCGCAAAGTGAGGAGCAACCACCCCCCTCCCAGGGATGCCCAACACCTCTACCAGATGCTGCAGGCTGAGTGGCAGGCGCTTCCACAGAGGATCTTCACCAACCTGGTCAACTCGATGAGGACTCGCTGCGTCGAGTGCCAGAACAGCCATGGCGGTTACACGCATTACTGAACTTTTGGGAGAATCAGAATGCCCTGTCTTGTGATTTCAATGACTTTGGGAAATCAAATTTCGATACGTACCCACTTTGATCAAATGTACACACCAAACGATTGCTCGAAATTGAAGGCAATTGTGTATCTTTATCACTAAAGCATGGAATTAAATGTTTGCCAAACTTCAACGCATTGGCTTTCTTATTTTGAAAGTTATGAATTTTTGTGCAAGTGATCTTTAACTTTTTGTGCGTAGTGTATTAAGCAACCACAAAGGCAAGGCAAAACTTGAGTTTCCGGAAGCTGTATTTATTGATATGAAAGTATCTATCCTGAAACAAACAACTTGTAAATTTCACAGATATGTAGTTTCAGTAAACCACAAGAGATGGACTTTGAAACTTAAACGAGTACTTATCTCGTGAAGTCGAGCTTTGAGGAGGATTCTTCGAAGTAGTTTACAGAAACAGAGGGATAAATGCCCCCCCCCTCCTATCTCTCTCTCTCCATATATATATATATATTATATATTATATATTACTCATCCATGGACAAATAAAAATGTATTCCAAGTAAAGGAATGTGCAATTGGGTCGAAGTTTGTTTTTAATAAAACCAACAGCTGCCTGGCTGTTTGTTTACAGGAAGACGAATTGTCTTAAACTAAAACGCGACACAATGAGTTGAGTGCTGCTGGACACATGAGACTGATGCTTACACTGTGAAGGATTACAGTGGCCAGACCTGAAAAGATGATATAACCTTAAAATGTGGCATCCTGATGCATGCAGAGCAGCACTTCTCCCTTTGTTCCGGAAAACGACATCATGGAATTTTACACAAACTTTCCAAGGTAAGTACTGGTTTAAGTATCGAATTAACCACGGCATAGTTCATGACCGTAGTACAAGCCCTATACTCTGGCCAGGTTCTACTTAAGTTATGGATTCGCGTCGCTTTATTTCATTTCATTATTTCTATGTATCTTTTTTTTCAACAATCACAACAGATTAACACGTTTATCGCATGCAATTCGGGTTATTTTCCAAAGGGAAGGCACATCCCTCAAGAGCGACATATTTTTGTTACCGAATGAAAATTCATTTTTCTGTGGAAATTTGCCATGGGCAACTTCTTGTTCCTGTTCGGATATAAATTGCGTTGAGGACTGCACACGGGATCTTGGTTTAACGTCTCATCCGAAACTCCTGTTCCTACAAAACTAGATTTAAACTCAGGATTTCTGGCGTCATAGGCAATTCTTTTAACCACTACATCACCGTTTCACGGTCGGGAGCAAATACTCTGACAGATCAACACGTATGGTATGTGAAATTGGATACACAGTGTTAGGTAGCCTTGTAGGAACAGTGTTTCTACAACTGTACCCTATTTCCTTTTCCACAATGTCAGTATAATTATGGACATTCAACCTACAATGGTGTCTAACGCGGCAAGCTCTACACAAATCACAAATACGAAAATACAAAACAGCCCTGCAAGTAGCGAGGGGAGAAGAGGAGGGGAATCTCTGTCACACACAGAAATGCACGCGCATACTCGTATACATACACATACACATGCACACGCGCGCACACACATGCGCGAGCTAACACACACGGCAAACTCGCTGTGTCTCAAATTGCCCAGCAGTCGAAACCACTCAGTACTGGACAGCCTGGGAAACCCACCCTCCATGGAAAACCCACCCTCCCATCCCCGGCCATCCGGGAACAACTCTACAGCGAGTAGGGGAAGGCCGAAAGTCATGCTGGTGGAGATGAAAAATGCTCTACCAGGGCTAAAAGGGCCTAAGCCTTCTCTGCCTGCAGACAGGTCAACTATCAGGTCTGACCGCCCGAAAAAGCAAGAAAAAAATCTGAATAAACAAATACGCTCCGTTACAGGTCGAGGATGATGAGACGGACATGGACTAAATTTGCGTACTGTTACTTCCATCGGTAATGAAGATTGTCCATTGGAACATAAGAGGTTTGATCGCTTATTTTGGGGTTCTCCAGTTAGTTTGTTGTGATCTGCAGCCCGCTGTGCTGGCTCTACAAGAAACGTTACTGCGTGAATGGAAAAGTTTTTCCATAATGGATTTCAATTTTATTTCCAAACCAGCACAACCCACTATGGAGGAATAACGGGTGGAGTTTGTTTGCTCCAGCACAGGTCTGTTTTGTATAGCTCTGTTAATCTGAACACGTCTTTGCAAACAGTAGCAGCTATGGGTATCTCTAGATAACGCCATAACCATCTGTTCTCTGTACCTATACCTCCGTCTGTTCCTAATACAAAAGAAGAACTGATTGCTCTTTCAAGACCTTCTCTGCTGTTGGGCGATTTGAATGGCCGTTCCCCGCTTTGGGGTAGTGCGGATACTTCAGCCCGTGATCTCCTGCAGGTAAAAACACCGTCTCTGAATTCTATAGACTTATGCTGTCTAAACGAGAGATCTCCCACTTTATATTCATCCTGCAAACGGTACACTTTCCATGTGTGAGGCCTTACTGGTCTTGGACTATGAATGAAGATTTTACGATGATCTGCATGGAGGTGACTAGTTTCCAGCTGTCTTAACAAGTACAAACGTTAAACATAAATCCTTACCGGAACGCT
>JAPXFY010004759.1:0-16947 GCA_030674185.1 Monoplex corrugatus | reverse complement strand
GGATTGTTTCTTGGGAGAGGTTTTAAACAACAGCTATTTTAAGACTTGGGAAATATAGGGAAGAAAGAGGGGATTTTGATGATTACAGTGAGAGTTGGGAGCAGATCATAAAGAAACGGGAAAAAACGGGGGGGGTAGGAATGGGATCGAGGGAACAGGGAAGTGGGTTTTGATTTGAGAATGTTTGGTTTTAAGTTCAGACTCAGTAACGGGGTTTTTAAACATGCAGAAATTTGAAGTGGGGGTGGGGGAGGTAGGTTTTTTCCCAAAGGGGACAAGTGGCCTGTCTAGCGTTGTTCGGGATTTTAGAAAAGGGTAGAGCAGCAGGGAGAAGAGAGGGTTAAATTCCCCTGTTTCGGGCCCCTGAAAATTAAAGTTGAGGTGTAGCAGTCCCCATCCCCTACAGCCTTACTGTTAGGGGAAAAGCGTGTACCTTACTGGTCTGTTTAATTAAGGAATCCGTTGTTTAAAGAACAGCGGTATTTCGTTTCGTCATCCTTGTCTTAGTTGTTCCCCGGGTAACAGAGGGCTGACAAATTCCCAGGGCCCCAATTTATAACTGTGTGTGGGTGGGTGTGAGTGGGGTTTTGCCTGCACGTGCAATTTGTGTATTTTTGCATGTGTGCGTTTGTTCCCTCAATTAAATTTTCTTCATTCCCAAATTATAATAGAAAAAGCAGGGGGCTTGTGCCCAGCGCGCATGCGCACGCTTTTGTGTGTCTTGTGTATGCTGTGTGTGTGTGTTTGTGTGGTGGGTTGTGTGTTTGTCTGCGTTTGTGTGTTCCTTTTGTTTGAGTGAGGGCAGGGGGGGGGGGAGTGATGAGCCCTTTAAAATATGGGGTTTCTATGTGTTTCTGCATGCATTTTTTCTTTTGTGTTGTGTGTGTTGTGGTGGGGGTGTTTTGTGGTGTGGTGTGTGTGTGTGTGTTTTGTGTGTGTGTTTTGTGTTTTGTGTGTGTGTTTTTATTTTCTCTCTCTAGTTCTTTGTGTTGGTGGGAAAAATTTCATTGGGAAAAACATCTAGATTTTTAAAGAAAATCATTATTCTGCTTATGCCACTGCCCCCCCAAAAAAATATAAACATTTGTTTTTGTTCCTCTCTCTCTCTTTCTTTTCTCTCTCTCTCTCTCTCTCTCTCTCTTCCCCCACACACACAAAACACACCCCACCCCACACACAAACACCCACACACACCCCACCCCAAAACCCCACATACATTTTCTTCCTTTCTCTATGTGATGCTCTTTTATGCGCGGAAGTCTCTTTTCTGTTTGGTTTTGTACACGTACGTTTGTGAGCGGTGGGGGTGGGGGTGGGCGGGGTTTTTGTGTTCTCGTGTGGATGTATATATGTTTGCAGTGTGTGTGTGTGTGGTTTTGGGGGTTGTGTTGGGGTGTGTTGGGGAAATTTTGTGTTTGTGCAGGGAGGGGGTAAAGTTTTGGGGGTTAGTGTAAGTGTGTGTGTGTGTGTGTGGTGTGTGTGTGTTGTTTTTTGTGTTTTGTGTGTTTTGGTGTGTCTGAAATTTTGTGTTTGTTTATGTTTTTTTCAGGGAGGGTTTTAACGTTTTGGGGGGCTTAAATGTAAAATGTGGGTGTGTTGTGTGGGGTGTGGTGTGTGTGTGTGTGTGTGTGTGTGTGTTTTAAATAAAATATTTTTCCTCTTTCTTCTCCCTTTCCCTTTCCCTCCCTCCCTTTGCCCACCTCCCTCCCTACCCCTGACCTCCCCACCACAAAAACGCCTGTAAGGTGAATGTTTTCCTCCACCCCCTTACATTCTACATTATTGATCGTTTTTTGTTTGTTGGTTTGTTTTTCCGTGCCTCTGGTCAAGTTTTCACTGCTGTAGTGAGGAGGGGTGGTAAAAACTGATGACGGGGTGATGGGATCGGTTGTGTTATGGTGGTGTGATAGTGCTGGTGTGGTGGTGGGGGGGGTGAGAAAACTTCAAAATTTCAAAGTTCAAAAATATTCCCAAAGGATGTTGCTTAGTCCCCTAAACTGTCTTCAGGTCTGCTTGCTGCGCTAACTAAACATGAGTGTCAACAGGTAGGATGTTGGACTTCCTTTGGAAGGTCCGGGTTTGATCAGTCCAGACACAACCGTGTGTAAGTAAAGGGGTAGAATCTTTCCCATCTTGCAAATCACCACGTGTGCGACCCCAGTGCCTAAAACCCCTTTTTTGTGTGTATATGCATAAAAGAATATCTCTCTCTCTCTGTCTGTCTTCTGTCTGTCTGTCTGTCTGTTGTCTGTCTCTCCTCCCCTTTTCTCTCTAAGAAAGGAATATCGTTTCTATGAACAAACAAATAGCTCGGGCTTGTTTGAAGAATGAAAATACAGGGGGGAGAAAATAGCGATTGTCATACAAAGGGAGAAAATTTTTCAAGTGCTTAGCTGGAAAGTTGGTTCCCTTTTTTAAGGAGTTTGGGATTGTTCAAGTGGAGGATTCATCGTACTCGGACAATTCCATATGCGCTCCACTAAAAAATCTCCAGAATTTTATCTGGCAGATTCCGGAGCCTGCAAAAACTCCTGTGCACTGGAAAGTCCCTTTTTTTGATTCCGTTGGTATCACAGCCAAGCTCACAAGCTGTCTCTGCCTGTCTCACTCTGTGTCTCTCTGTCTCTCTGTCTCTGTCTCTGTCTCTGTCTCTTCTCTCTCTCTCTCTCCTCTCTGGTCTCTTTCTCTCTCTACCCCATTCATTATCTACCTAAAAACACACACACATACACCCACACACACCACACACACACACACCACACACCCACATACACAACACACACACGCACGCACTCACACACACACATATTTGCATTTATGATTTATTAAAATATATTTTTTATATATACAATCAGTGCACACCACATAAACGTAACGCATACGGTACGGACCGCGCGTGAACGGTATATTTGTGTGTGCTTACCTGCGAAAATAAACTGCTCTTATTGACAGGGAGGTGAGCAGACAAAAGCAGATAAAAAAACAGATGATGGGAATGATAGAAGATATGCAGTTAGGCTGAAAATATAGAAACATAGCAGGCAGTGGACAAACGATATAGGGAACAGACAAACAATGGATAGAAAGATAGGATATCTATTGTATTGATAGCAGACGGCAGCAGATAGCAAAAGGAGAAATAGGGGTTTTTCTTTTCTCATTCACTTTTCTTTTTATTTTTTATTTTTTATTTGCTTTATTTTTTTATTACAAAGTAAAATTTTTTTCAACTGTATCACAGACATATAGCAGATCACAGAGGAAGAAAGGGGGATTTATAGAGGAACCAAAAAAAGAAAGTAGGGGTTTGTCCCGTTTCTTTGTTTCTGTTTCTGAGTTTTCAAACATCTCATGTGTCAACATCTTAGAAACATATTTTAACATTACAAACCCCTCAATAATATCAGACACCACCTCCCCCGTCCCCCATTTCCACACACGCTACATATGCAAGAAATGATAATGGTTTATGAAACAACCTGGCCAAAGTACAAATTAAATGGTCTTGACATAAAACATTTCACTTCATAAATTACGTACTGTTTCCAAAGAAAAACAAAAAACATCAATTTTGTAAACATATGTCAGCCCCGATAAACCTCACTCAAAGATAATGGTTGTGTTCACGTCATGTTTTGAATATTCAATAAATTTCTTTTAAAGGAAACTGCGTACTTTTGATAGCTTTATTTGGGGTACTACTTTGTACTTGCTTTTATTTCTGTCTATCTTCTATCTATCTAAGATAGATAGGTAGAAGATCGATAGAAGATAGATGATAATAGATAGTAGATGAAGATATACATGCATACATACACCATAACACGCGCACACACATACTGCCACCACCATTATCACACTGTCATGAGCACTGTAAGTTACATTAGAAGATGTGGGGAGATCTAAGATCTTCACATTCAAAAACCCCAAACTCTTGTCGACTTGCAAAATTTAATTTTCCGGGGGGGAGACCACCTGAACTTTTTAAAGCTACTCATATTTTCTTACTTTAAAAGAACAATCTTCAGGAAAAATAAAATTTTTGCATACCAATCTTTTACTGAAAAAAGAAAACGCTTCACGTTCAGCATGCTATGGGCTCACTGGAAAGTTTGTGGTACCAAAATCAGTTTTTAGCCAATTTAAGGATATCATGTGGTGCTGCTCAACTTTCCTGACCAAAAACTGCAGGTGTCTGTACTAAGGGGCTGGTTGAAGCCTGAATATATCACGAAGTAAGCACAAGTACAGCCCTGTCGAAAAATTCTGTTTCTGAAATGGAACTTGACAGCATGGTTCCATCATATTCATTCTCATCTGTCTGCATTGTTAAAAGTTTACCCTGGGGCTGGGCCCTTCATACCGTGTGAGCTGTGGCCCCTTTATAAACCCCGTGATGCTGTGGCCCTTCATACCCTGTGATGCTGGGGGCCCTTATACCCTGTTTTGTTGGCCCTTCATACCCTGTGATGCTGTGGCCCTTAAACCCTGTGATGCTGTGCCCTTCATAGTGTGATGTTGTGGCCCTTCATACCCTGTGATGCTATCCCCTTCCCCCTGTGATGCGGGGCCCTTCATACCCTGTGATGCTGTGGCCCCTTCATACCCTGTGTGCTGGGGCCCTTCAACCCTGGATGCTATGACCCTTCTACCGTGATGCTGGGGCCCCTTTCTACCCTGTGATGCTTGGCCCTTTCCGTGTGTCTGTGGCCCTTTCCCCTGCCCTGGGGGTGACCTCCATTCTGATTTTGGAGGGGGAATGGAGAGTAAAAATGAATGGCAGGGAATAGTAAGACAGAGACAGTGCGAAAGATTTGGCAGCAAAAAAGAAATAGATAGACAGATAGACAGTCGACAGACAGACATACAGAAGTAATAGATAGATAGATAGATAGTAGAAGGATGGATGGATGGATGGAGGGATGGATGGATAGGTAGTTTGATCATAGATAGAAGGATGGATAAAAACATAATCTGCATACATACTACATACAATAAATAATCATACATACTGGATCATAATAATACATACAAATACTACGAGAATACATATACATAATACACCTAATAATGTAGGTAAACGAAAAAAAAAAAAATATAAAAAAAAAAAAACCCAAAAAACCCAAAATTTTTTTTAAATTTGAAAATCAGTCACACGGGAAAAAAATTCCTTAGTAATAAAGTACACTAAAAAGTTGCGTTATGACGCAGAAGATAAGAAATGAGACCAAAAATTGTTGGGGAAAAAAAAAAAAAAAAAAAAAGGATGTGTGAATGGTAACTACCACCGTTGTTGGTTTTTTCAGGGGCTACGGAGATGGTCATGGTTTACTTTTACTTCCGGTTACACTTTTTGTGTCAGACGGTAATTGTCACCTGTTTTGGGTGGGCCCTGGGAAACAATCCAAAACCCAAATTGTAGGAAGAAAAAGGGGACCCAAAAAGGTTTAAAAAAGGGAAAAAAAAAAATACTCTTCAAAGGCCAATGAAACCAGATAGAGTAACAGCCACCAAAAAAGCTGCTTGCAAATTTTTGGAAGGGGGGAGCGCGGGGGGGGGGGGGGGGAGGTTTGGAAGAAAACCTGCAGAGACCAGGGGGGAATCATCAAGGGGGTTTTCCTTCTGTTTCAGAACACCAGTACCTTTTTGAAATTAGTTGCCTTTTCACGGGATTACTCAGCAACGTAAGAAGGGTCCCCATTTCGGGAAAATCGGCCCCTTCCCCTACCTAAGCTTTTTTTTGTCTTTCTTTCTTTTTTTCTTCTCTTTTTCTTCTTCTTTTTTTCTTTCTTTTCTTTCTGTCTCTGTACCTTCTTTCTCTTTTTTTTTTTTTTCTTTCTTTTTCTTCTTTCCTTTCATTTTTTGTTTGTTTTTTTTTTTCTCTTTCGTTTTTGTATCTTTTTTTTATTTTTCTCTTTTTCCCTCAAACTTTAGTCGGTTGGTCGGGATAAGGATGGAATTTTGTAAGTCCCTTTGCTTTCCCAAAACTGCTTTCAAAATTTCCCCTTTTTTCGTTTTGGAACAGGGGACCCAAGGCTATTGTAGACTCTCTAGAAATTTATTAAAATAAAAAAAAATTGGCACTTTTGAAATTTTCTGTTTTGTTTTTTGCTGTTCTTGCAGTGTCTCTTGGGTTCCCAAAAGTTGGGGAAAAATTTCCATGTAGATGGATTTTTTATGCCTTCTATACAGTAGCTTTTGAGAGCCTTTGCCTCCGTTCTTAATTCCATCCGTCGTAAAGATATGGTCCTTCTGGGTTGTAAGTGCGCAAGCATTTCTAGTGTAAAGGTCTTTCAGGACGGGTTGTGGTTTGTCTTTCTTGTTTAAATGCCGGGGATTCTAAACGAGTTTTTTGTCTGGTGTTCCCTTTCCTCAGATTTGGATGATTCTCATCTTTTTTTACCAGCAGGTTTGAATATAATGTTCCTTCACTACTTTCAAGGGGGTTTCCTGCTTTCTGTAGTTTTTTGGTTGGTTTGCAGTAATTGTTATGTGTATAGTGAGATAAAAAGTGTTGCAACTTACTAAATAAAAAACTTACTTATCTCTCAACTTTAATGGAAAAAGTCTGTTTTTCTTCATTGCTTTGATGGGATGGTTTTATTCCACTATGATTTTTTCCCAATTCCTTTGGTTTTCTTGGCACCGTTTGTGTTGGTATAAACAGTAGCACCCCAAACAGTTATCCATACTCCCTCAAAATTTTTGACAGTTCTGTATACCCCTGTTGGGATTTTTCCCATTGACGCCCCATTTTGGGTCTGCTTTTCTACATCACTGGGGTTTTTTGTTTGTGGCTTTCTCTCTACATTTTTGTGTGTGGATTGCAAGTCGCTTGAAAGCTTCCACCAAGTAGATAGGTTATTCGTCGGGGCAATATTTTCCATTTAATGGTGAGTTTAAATTTTTTCCTTCTGTGGAAAAGGTAGAGTTGGGGGTGGCTACAATTTTGAGGTATTGTTGGGACCACCCAATTTTTTCCCTTTGTTTTTGAATAGTTTTGAGATTTTGTCAAGATATTGAAATCAACGGGATTTCTGCAGTGTCCAGGTATGAAATGTTCATTAGAGCTCTTTTTACATGTCCTGACAGTCTCCGAAATTTGTCTTGCAAAACAAAAAATTTGCGGGGTTTAAACACCCCCCTCCAAAAAGGCTTGTCTGATCTTAATGTCCCAGTGTCCCATAAAACCCTGCCCCTTCCTCCAGGGGATAGCTCTGTGTCCCAAATGTACACTTGTTTCCCATCTTAAGTTCAGTAACATCGCAGAAACGTTTGCTTCAGTTTTTAAAAGGGCCATAGAGAGTTTGATGTAGAGTGATGCCTTTTTTCTTTCTTGAAAGACCAAAGTTTTGGATAAAGGTAGCCCAAGGGATCGTCGATGCTTCAGTTCTTTTGAAGCTGTTTCTCTTTGAAATAGGCCCTTTTCTTTCAAGTGCCAGTGGGACCCCTTTTTTGATAATTTTGCCAAATAAGAAGATTAGCGAGTGAGGTTTTCTATTTTGGCGTGTTGCTTGTATTTTCCCCCCCTTCTTTAGGACAGAAGTGATGATATTTCCTCCTAAGCTGGGGACAATGTACAGTTCGGGATGGCTGTAAAGGCAAGGAGTTTCCCTTTTCCCTTGAACCCTAAAGACGGATCGTCTCATTTTGACTCCACCTTTCCAGGGGTTTTTTTTGTCAATGCCCTGATACATATTCTAATCCTGTTGGGTAAGCTCACAGATTTTGACGGGGACTGATGTCATAATTTCTTTTTTTGGCTTTCAGCACATTCTTGTTTTCGCTATGGCATATCTGGATATTGCTGTCTTTGGAAAATGTTTTGGACTTAGGTTGGCTTTTGTTCTTTGTGGTTTTAAAGTCAGGGAAAAAATAGTGGGTGTTGGGCAGAAATGCCCTTTCTCCCCAGTAGATCAAAAAATCATGTTTCTGACAAAGAACTAAGTTGACTTGCCTTCAGTGAAAAAGTCAAAAATACATTTTTTTTTTATCTGCGGGACTTGATCGGGTTTTCAAAAACTTTAAATTTGACACAAAAATAGGGACAAAGAAAAAAATAAATCACAAATAAGCTGCTATCGATTTTTGTTCCCTTTTCAGCTGCCAAAGTCAGTTTGTAGAAACCCCCCCCCCCCCCCCCCCTGTCGAAAATTTTTTTCCCAGTCAGAAAATACAAATAAAAATTCACAGGTTGTTGGTGTTTAAGAAACAAAACCCCACAGGTGAACATGAAACCCCTTTGGGCAATTCCTCGTTACCGGGGTCTATATTCATACACCACATAGAAATATGAAAAAAACCCAAAAGGGAAAGATTCAGAATGATGTGGGTTTAAGGACACTAGTAACAGTAAAGGCCCGGGAGCGGGTACTTCTGCTTCGGTTTGGGATTTGCTGAACGTTTCCAGGGGTTTAAATTGTTGTCGTGCTCTCTGAGAGATACGCGAGTTCCAGCCAGCACACCTTTACGAGCCGAACCGTGAAGGGGAGAAAGGAGAAAAAGACGAGACCCCACGAAAGGGAACACCCCTGCCACGAATCAATGTCCTGGTGACGTAATCGTCATGTGGCGGGTGCTGTTGTCAGGGAATGATCAAACCCGTAAAAGAGGGGGTTTACAGCCCCGCAAACACGCCAACGATGATAAAAAAGGGTCACCAGGATCACCCGACGTGTGAAAATCGGGTTGACGCGATGTGGCCACACAACAACAGGGCTCGGTAGCGGTCAAAATGCCCAAAAACCACCCATCTGGTGAGTGGACGTGTTGACCCAAAAAAGACAACTTAAAAAGTGAAGTATTCAGTTTTAAAGCAAAATGAAAAGCAATTTCCGTCCATTCGTAAAAGGCCCTCCGTAAATGGTAACCAGATCCACCACTGCCAGAGTGTAAAAAATTTTGATGGTGGTTCTGCAGCTGCGTCATTTACGCATGATGACAAAGCCATGGTTTCCCAAAGGTTCCCATATGGTGATACCCAAGAGCCATAGTTCCATAACAAAACTGCCATTCTGTGAAAAAAAATAGTTTCCCAGGGGAAACTTTTGTGTCTTGGGTAATGTCTTAACTGTTGTTAGCAATTCCATTGCCTTAGTGTACCAGCACAGTACTCTAGACTACACAACGCTTTAGTGGAACTGAACTCCAGACATGGTTCACCCCTTTGGTTTTTCATTTCGGTCGTTAGACCCAGTCTTTGCTTTATTATGCTAAGTTCAGATCGTTCACGGGTTTGTTGTGTATGGGGGTCAGTAAATTTTTCTTACTGTGGTTTTTTTGTCTTTTTTTTGTTTTTAGGGTTATTTTATAACTAATGTGGGGGTTTAGTTGTTTGATCAAGTTGAAAAGGGCGGGATTAAGGGGTGTAATATCTCATATCTAAAATTCAATCCCAGGCTCCCAAAGAAAAAAAAAACGAAAGTAAAAAAATCAAAAAAAAAAACAAACAAAAAAGACACGACTCGTTTATTCCTTCAGTCATTTCTTTATGTCTGGAATCATAATCTTGGTTCTGCCAAATAATTGATCGCATTTTTGGAAAAAAAGGCGTCTTATGGAAAAATTGAGTGCAAAAACCCCTTTTTAAACAAACTTCAACAGTTTTTATTGGTGTTCTTACAGTAGCATCCCTATTGTGCCCTTTGAGAGACTGACAAAAGGGGACGACAATAGCTAATTATAAATTGCAAGGAGAAAGAGTCAGGTGAGTAAGATGACAGATTTCCCAATTGGAATTCTGGATTAAAATCCTATTTGGGTACCTTCTGCCAGATGAATAAGGGTTTGGCGTTTTTTCCAGTCTGTAGTCAACCTGTCATTTTTAAATCCCATTTGTAAGTAAACGCACGTAATTCATCAAGTATATAAGTTAAAAAAAACTTGTAAGTCATGGCAGTGTCTGATGGTTGTGGAAACAAAAAAAACACCCGGCTACACCCCCATGAAATGCAGATTTTACAAACAGAATGTGGTCAACTCGCCTAAACAGCTTGAGACCGTGTTCCTAAAAAAGATTGATAATTGCTGGCGGTCTGAATGAGTTTCGAGAACAAGCCTTTCAAGAATGATTTCTTTTTTTATCTTCAAGTAAATTTGGGCTTAAGATGTGTTAACCCCTGGGTCTATGGCAAAGCGCCCTTTTCCATCACATAGCATTAACAATGATAGTGTTGGAAAATGTTTTTCGTGCAATACCCTGAGACAACTAAAATAAACTGAAACTGTAGTGTAATTTTCATCTGATTTTTTTTTGTGTTATCGCACGGTGTTTTCATTATATCCTGTCTCAGCCTATAGCCAGTAAAAGGTGAACACATTTTCTTTGTCCCAACCCTCCCTCTTCTTCCCGGGTCGTGTAGTAGCCACACTCGTGCCCTTTTTTTCTCACAACTTCACTGAAAAAAGGGGGTGTGCAGTTGTCCCTTTCTTCTCCTTGCTCAATTTTTCCCTGCAGGAGTATTCACACAGATTGTTTCGATCTTTTTTTTGTCGCAAGGCTAAAATATTGCAGCTTTGTTTTGATGATTTCTGTTAACAGTTCGTTTTAAATTCAGTTCTTTAAAATCGTTTGTTCTTCTGTCTGTTCTTTTGGGTTTTTCTGAAAAAATCGTATATGGAACCACATTTTTGCCGATTGTTTTTTTTTTTATTTCTTTTAGTGTCCGGTTTCGTAACCCTACTTTAAAAAAATGGCCAAACTAAAAAATTTTGCAGGATTCTTCCATTTTAATTCTTTGGGAAGCCCTCTGTCTTTCTTACTTTGTTTAACGGACAATTTTTTGTTTTTTTTAACCTGGTACCATGCAAAACACTTCAATTAAAACAGGTTTAAAACCCTATGGAGTGTTTGGAATGGTTGGACTTGTTTTTTTCACACTTTTCTGCTCTCAATCCCCCCCTAAATTACTGTATTAACACAAGCGTCATATTGTAGAGTCAGTTGGGTAGGCCCCCATGGGGAAAAAGACAGAGATTGTTGGTGTAAGTTATTATTTTGCCCCTTTATGAAGCCCAGTCCAAGACTCCACAGAAAACAAAGGACAAAAGAAAAAGACAAGCCCCGATGCGTTAGACAAAAATTAAACCAAAAAAAACGAAGCCCTCTCACTGCCCGAATTGGAAAATAGCTGAAGCAGTCAACCAAGCCTTCCAGCGTACAGAATAGCCAGTGTGAAAAAAAACCTTGGAAGGTGGTTTGATGATTTCTTTTAAAAGATAAAAAATGGGTTGGGGGGGGGGAAAGGGGAAGGGGGACGCAACTAAATAAACAGAGAAGAAAAAACTAGAAATATTTGTTGTTTCTTGACAAATACAGGCTAGGTTGTTTTTAAGCGTACAGTTCAAACTGTTTTGAAACTCCTTTGACCTCTGCTAATGTAAAAAAAACAGAACTGGTATAGTGGAATTGAAGAAGCCCAAAATGAAAACAATTACACAAATTTGGGGTTGGTGTCCTACCTTGTCTCCCTGCTGTGTGATTTCAGTCACCGGGAAAACGAAGACCTTAAAATCTGCCGGGAGGATACAGAGTGGGAAAGATTGGTTTTTAACTTCTTAAGGAGTTTGGAGCGGTTGTGAAAACAATCCCCTCCAAAGGGAAGACTTGCGAAAAAGGAACGTACGGGCCATCGACGTAATGATAAAGCCCTTTAATTCAGAGAATAACCAGACCACAAAAAAACCAATAGGGAAAGGGGTTGGGGTCAAAATGTTTGGAATGGTTGGGCAAGGAAGAGAGCGAAATAAAAAAGAGACATGTTCTGCAAGAGAATTTAAATAAAAAAGGGGATCCAAAAGGGAATCCCGAAAACAGTGCGCAAGGCCAACGGGGGAATGTTTTAATGGGGCGAGACTCCCAAAAAGGTTGGGAAAGTCGTGGGATTATTTTTGGGCCCCCCCGCAGGATCATTCATCCCTTTAAATAGTAAATACCTTTCCCTCATTGCAAAACTGGTGAAATGAAAGAGTCAATGATCCTGTTGCCCTCTGCCAGGGGAAAACAGTGGAAATGTCCCCCAAACTTAAAACAATGGTCTAAACCCCGAAGGTAAAATAAAGGCGGTACTTAAAGAGACTGCCCAAATGCCTACTGCGGGGAACAAACTACATCAAAATTCCATCAGTGGTTTTTACAGGGAAAGGAAAAACAGCAAACTGTGATTTGAAAAAAACTATGGCAAATGCTTTTTAGAAGTGTGATTATGGATGGATGGTGACCTGGAGGAAAAAGCAGATCCCTAAATGGGTAAAAAACCCCAGAAATTGATTCAAGAGTGATTGAAACTGGGTTATAGAACCCCACTCCAATTTACAAAAGTTGATTCTGAAACAAGTCATTGGGGGGTTTTAAAGTAGAATTTAAGGAAGACCCCATCTTTTTTAAATGAAAGGGATTCCAGTTTTTAAACCGCAAATTTAAAGGAATCTTCTTCCAAGCTAATGTCTTCCCCCAAAGAGATTGGAACAAGTGAGCGAGCACAATTTTTTAGTCATGAAACACTGTCGATTTCGGGAGGGAGGCCATACCCCCAAAGGCAATGGCAGAACAGCTAAAAGAGATCCAGCTGGACCGGTCGAGGAGGGAAAAAAATTTAACTTAAAAGGCTTAAGATTTACCACTTTCAGCAGATGCCCAAAAGCTAAGTGCTTTTAAAACAAGCCCAAAGGTGACTGGCCTGAGACCCCCGACCCAAAATAGAGGGTCAGGGTTTAAACCCCAAGTGGAGGACAAAAAATGGTGATACAGAAGGACATCCCGGAGTCATGGAGTCACACATGGGCTTTATGGGCCCCAAATGATAATGGCACACCCCCGCCCCTGTGTTATCGCATTTTGTTTTATTAAAACAGCTGCCCAAACTGACAAAAAACATTCTGTCGGGAACAATTTTCCATAGTGGTGTGGTTTAGGTTTTTACTCCCCGCAGATACGTTTCACAACATTTAACTCTTTAAACTAAGTACGCAACATACCCACACAAAACATCTGTTTATTTTGAGGTTTTCCAGGAGTTAACCTTTTAATTTTTTTACTTCTTGATGCATGGTAAAAGGTTGTATGCAAATCAAAAATTTTCACTTGGGTTAACAATCTAAAAGTGCAAATGTCCCCCTTTGACTATTTTAATGTCTTTGCTTTTTAGTATTTATGCAATGAATGGAAATCAACACCAGTTTCAGCGTGTGTGGTGTGAGTGAGTGGTGAGTGAGTGAGTGAGTGAGGAGGGTGGTTGTGTGTGTGTGTGTGTGTTGTGTGTGTGTGTTGTGTGTGTGTGGTGTGTGTGGTGTGTTGTGTGTGGTTGTGTGTGTATGTGTCAGTTTTTTTGAGTAGTGATAGTGAATGATTGTACAGTGAAAATCCACTGTGCAGTAATTGCCCCTTTTCCTTTCTCAACTTGTTTTCAATTTTTTTTATGTGAGATAAAAAGACCCCCTTGCTTTAGTTGTGAAAAACTGTTTTTCCTTAAAAAAGTGAGAAATTGGCCAATAATAATTGAGTAAAATTCAAACCTTTCATTTTTTACTCTTTCTTTGTTAGTATTTCCAAACAATTTGAGGTCTGTATGTGCTTGCATTCTTTGTTTGATTTTTTTTTATCCTGTACAAAAAGTCAGAAAGTACATGAAGGAACAGCCAGCCAGTATACAGTGAACAGTTAACCCCAAAGCAACCCCGGCCTACCCTTAGCCCTCACCATTTGTGTTGGCAATCATTCACGGAAAACCAATCACAAAATTTAGAGTTTGGGTTGGTGATTTTGGATTAGGAGATTTTTTCCCTTTACCAGTAAAACCACAAGAGAGCACTGTTTCTTCTTCAGCTACTGGAGCAAAAAGAGAGCAAAAGAGAGAGGACAAGAGAGAGAGAGGAGAGAGAGAAGGGAATGATATGATTCGATTGAGGAGAGAGTGAGAGAGAGAAAGGAAAGCGAGAGAGGGGAGTGGTAATAGGGAGAAGAGGAAGGGGACCGAGAGAGTAGTGAGAGAGAAAAGAGAGGAGAGGAGAGAGAGGGAGGGGGGGAGGAGAGAGAGAAACCCAACCCCAAAATTTAAACGCAATCCAGTTCAAAAATTTTCTGCTTCCCCAAGGGATTTTTTTTTCTTTGCGCCCAAAGAAAAACCTTGTAAGAGACGGGAATTTTTTGGCAAACCAAAGAAACCCAAAAATCTTGAAATTTTAGATTTCCCTAATTACTTTCTTCAGTAATGATACGACAGGTCATCAATTTGCTACTCAATTTAAAAAAAGTTTTTGGTTAGTTTAGACTAATGTCAAAGTCAGTTTCATTTTCTTTTTTTCAAGATGAGTTGCGTGTTTGGAATAAATTCCACAAGTATGAAATTGCTGATTGTGTGTGTAGAAGATCCAAAATGTCAAGGCTTTACCATAAGCCTTTCAGTAAAACTTAAAAAAAAAATCTAAGCACTGGGAAAGTCGGAGTCCCACCCGTGGGTTTTTGTTTTTTTATTAAAATGTCATTGGAAAAAAGGGAAAAAATTGAAAAAATTTGGAATGGACGGAAAAACATCCCGTTCCCGTACTAAGTGACCCCATTAACACCCTACCAAAGTCTTTTCCCAAAGGGAAAGGTGGGCAGTGAAAAATTTTTTTTTGAAGGGTTGACTTTAGGTCGTGAGAACTGGTTGGCCAAAGGGTTGAGCAGTCTCCTTCCATCTGATGCAGGGTGTCAATCTCGCTTGCCGTCTGGTGTGTGTGGAGTCTCCAGAACCCAGCTTGGGAAAGGGTATGGGTCGTTTTGAGTTAGAGAAAAGGTAAAGCCATGGAGAAAGGGGGTCATTGCCCTCATTCTGACCTGGAAAAGTTTAGGTGTAACCCTCCACTACCCTACAACTTTCGTTAGGGACAAGGGGTTTTTTTGCCTGGAGGTTGTTAATTAAAAAAATCCCTTGCTTATCGCGTTGTGTTTTTTTTTTTTGGTGTTGATTGTTCGTCGGCTAAGAAAGGGTGACAATTGCCGGCCAATTTATAACTCTGTGTGTGTGTGTGTGTGGTGTTGTGTGTGTGTGTTTGTGTGGTGTGTGTGTGTGTTGTGTGTGTGTGTTTTTGTGGTTTTTTTGGTTTCATGTGCTCTACTCTTCATTTTAAAATCTCTTCATCCAAATAAAATAGAAGGTGATGTGTGTGTGTGTGTGTGTGGGGGTTTTGCGTAGGGGGGAAAAATGTGTGTGTGTTTGTGATGTGTGAAATGTGTGTGTGTGTTTGGGCGATTGTGTGTGTGTCTGATGGGGGGGGAAAAAAGTTTGGGGCCCGGGGTTTTCATATTTTTTCTCCCCGTAAACCCAGCATATTAATCTTTTTGGGATGTGTTTTTGGGGGGGTGTGGTGTGTGTTTTTGTGTGTGTGTGTGTGTGTTTTTTTGTGTGTTTGTGGGGTTTGGGTTGGGGTTTTTTGTGTGGGGTTTGGTGTGTTGTGTGGGGTTTGGGGTTTTTGTGTGTGTGTGTGTTTTTGGGTTTTGTGTTGTGTGTTTGTTTTGGTGTGTGTTGTGTGTGTTTCCCGTGTGTGTGCTGGGGTTTTGGGGGGGTGTGTTGTGTTGGTGTGTAGGTTGTGTGTCTGTTTTTTGAGGGTTTTGGTGTTTGTGGTTTGTGTGGGGTTTGGGGGTGTCTGGGTTTGTGTGTTGGTGTGTGTGGGTGGGGTGTGTGTGTGGTGTGTGTGTGTGGTTTTGTGGGGGGTGTGTGGCCCGGTGTGTTTGGGTGTGTGTGTGTGTTTGTGTGGGGGTGTTGTGTGTGGTTTTTGGTGTGTGTGGTGTGTGTTTTGGTGTGTGGTTTTTTTTGTGGTGTTGTGTGTGTGTGTCCCTCTTATTGTCTCTTCTAGCTCTTTGGTTAATTTCACTAATGGGAATTCGGGGGTGGGGAAGAAAACCCTTTTTTCTGCTTACACCAAAAATCGATAAAAATTATTGTTTTTGTTTCTCCCCTCTCTCTCCTTTTCCTTCCCTCTCTCTCCCCCCTTCCCCTTTTCCCCTTTCCCCCTTTTATCTCCTCTTCTCTCTCTCTCCCTCCTCTCTCTCCCCCTCTTTTCCCCCCCCTTGCCGCTACAAACAAAAATGCTTTTTCCTTTTCCCATCTTCAATACCCTTTGTGCATTGCGTTTTCTGTGCGTGGGTGGGGGTGTTGTGCTATGTTTGTGTGCGTGTGGGTGGTGTGGGTTTTTTGTGGGCTTTTTTTGTATGTGTGCCGCCGGGCGTTTTTTGTTTGTAGAACAGTGTGTGGGTTTTGGTGGGGGTTTGTGTGTGTGGGGGTTTTTGGGTGTTGGGTGGTGTGTGGGGGTGGGGTTGTAGTATGTTGTGGTGGATGTGTGTTTTTTTTGTTGCTTTTGCGAGGGGGGTGAAATTTGGGGGGCGTGGGGAAATTTTGTGGGGGTATGGTTGTTTTTTTGTTTTTTGAGATGGGGAGGAAAGGCGAGGGAGAAAATGGGGGGAGTCTGTCGCCGCAGGGGTTTTGTATGTATGTGGGGTTTTTGTGTGTGGTGTGTGTGTGTTTTGGGTGTGTGTGTGTGTGTGTTTGTGTGGGGGTTTTTGGGTTTGTTGTGCGGTGTTTTTTGGATGTGTGTGCCCTTTTGATGGGGAAGGGCCCAAATACTTTTTCCTTTTTTTTATCAGGTTTTTTCCCTCTTTTTCCCCTTTTTTTCCCCCCCTTTTTCCCCTCTCTTTTGCCCACCTCCCCCCCCCTTTCCCCCTGACCCCCCCCAAAACACACAAAGACCCCTTTTAGGCTTTGTTTTTCCCCCCCCCCTTACAGTTTTACTTAAAATGTCTTTTTTTTTGGGTTGATTTTTTTTCTTGTCTTTGGGCACATTTTTTCACAGCTGAAAGGAGGAGGGTGGGGGGTGGTGCAGTTTTTTGGGTGATGGGTTTTAGGGTGGAGATGGGGTATGGCCGTGTTGGGAGTGTGTTATGGTGTTTTTTCGCGGTGGTGGTGGGGGTGG
>JAPXFY010004758.1:12500-16949 GCA_030674185.1 Monoplex corrugatus | reverse complement strand
GCTCAAGGCAGATAATAAATTAGCAACAAGTTTGAAGACTGGCTTTGAGTCAGTAACTGATGCTGTTGGGAAATACAAGTATAAATGGCTTTTAGCCAGTAATTTATGCCGGTGGAATTTAAAAGTATAAATGGCTTTTGGCAGATTATTTCTACGGATGGGAGGAGGGTAGGGGTGGGGGACGGGAGTGTCATTGTCAGTGTCTCGTGGTCCAAAGGTCAGGGGTCAGAGGTGACGTTGTGGTGACGTCATATCCCATTCTGGCGCTCTTGGTGACGTGGACAGAGTGACCAGTGTGACGAAAATCAGCCCTGTGGGGTCTGGTTCTTTTGGACACTGACCACGCTTCTGTGCTGTCGGTGGGGGTCTGTTTTTTTGTCTGGTGTGTGGGGAAGTGTGTGGACAGCAAAGAAAACAAACGAGACAGTCTTGATGGAGGCAGACACAAGTAGATCACTCATAAGGAAGATTAGGAAAAGACAGGCAACATTTATAGGCCATTTGATGAGGAAGGGGGATTTGGAGCACCTGGTCACAACGGGAAAGCTGGAGGGAAAGAGAGCACCGGGTAGACCCAGGGAGAGAATGCTGGACGGACTTGCAGAGTGGCTGGGGATGAGGAGGGTGGGGGAGATGCTAGGGGCAACGAGAGATAGAGATGGTTGGAAGTCCATGGTCGCCAACGCCATGTGGTAGGACACCTGATGATGATGATGATGTGGGGAAATGTGGAAGAGGAGGTGGATTAATTCACCTTGACACAAATGACGTTATGCTGCTGTCCTTCCAGTCTGACGAGAAACCAGATTTAGGAAGACAGCGAGCGTGTCGTTGTAGAATTCAGACTTAGGAAGATTGTGTTGTACTGATTGATCTCTTGTTAATTTAATGAACACAGCACAACAGTTCCCTGTCCACAGCCGGCATACTGACCCCTTGCGAAGTAGCCACACCATGATTACCTGATAGACGTTAACCTGTTCTCCTGGACGTCCCGTTAACTTCACCACTCTTGTTAACTCTTTGACTCCCGCACCCTGTCTACCAGCTGCGAAAGCTTTACCCTTTGACTTCCCGCACTCTGTCCATTATTTGCAAAAAACTTAACCCTTTGACTCCCACACTCTGTCCACCAGCTGCGAAAACTTAACCTTTTGACTCCTGCACCCTGTCCACCAGCTGCGAAAGCTTAACCCTTTGACTTTCCGCACCCTGTCCATTTATTTTCAAAAACTTAACCCTTTGACTGCAAAAACTCAGCCATTTCCTTCCTGCAGGAAGCTGGTAGATAGGGTGAGGGAGTCTAAAAGGTTAAGTTTGGGGTTTGTTTTTTTGCCATCACGATTGGCAATGCTTGATCTTAGTGGACAGGGGGCGGGAGTCAGAGGGTTAAGTTTTTGTTTTTGCTAGCATGGCTGACAATGCAGGATGTTGGGGGGCAGGGTGACGGAGTCAAAGGGTTGTTTTATTTCATTTTAATTTGTTGTTGTTTTTTTCTGGCATGGTTGGCAGTGCAGGATGCTGGTGGATAAGGGCCAGGAAGTCATTGTATTATAACTGACTCCAGATATTGGTCATCCAAAGACCGACCGACCGACCGACAGACAGACAGACAGACAGACATATACACACACACACACACACACATGACGCACAGACAGACACACACACAGACAGACAGGCAGACAGTCCGCCAGACAGACAGCCAGACAGCCAGCCAGACAGACAGACATATAGCCAGACAGACAGACAGACAACCAGACAGACAGACACACACACACACACAGACAGACACACAGACAGACACACAGACACATACAGACACATACATACACACACACACACAGACACACACAGGCAGACACACAGACACACACACAGACACACACACACACACAGATGCACACACACAGACAGACAGACACACACAGACAGACACACACACAGACAGACAGACAGACCGACCGACAGACAATCAGACAGACACACAGACAGACGGACGGTTTGTGGGCCTTGTGGCCAGCTGACCAGTAGTGAAGTGACCGGCAAAATGACCGACGACCAGACTGTGAGCGGTTTATCAAAGAGTGAAGGGTGGCCGCACAGCGGTCACTACCCTTGTCTGTTTTATTGACATGTGAAAATGGTCACTACCCCGTCACCCCCAAACACTTGTTTGACCATGGGGAGGGGAGAGGGGGGAGGGACGGGGGTTCCTGTGAGAAGTTTGTGCTGTCTGGGCAGTCCGCAGAGTTTCTTGTCACTGTTCCGTTCACTGGGCATGAAATGACCTGTCGCCACTTACCTGGCTTTGAAGTGGGTCACACCCTGTCCGTGTTGTTTTCTTGCAATAACATGCCGTTACTTTTCACGTGTGTTTGTGGTGTGGTGTGTGGGGGGGGGGGAGGGTTGTGTGTGTGTGTGTGTGTGAGTGTGAATGTGTGTGTGTGTGGTGTGGTGTGTGTGTGTTGTGTGTGTGTGTGTATGTGTGTGTGTGTGTGAGTGTGTGTGTGTGTGTGTGTGTGTGTGTGTGTGTGTGGTGTGTGTGTGTGTGTGTGTGTGTGTGTGTGTGGAACCTTCGTTGCTGTCTACTTCATCATCAAATGCCTTGCCGCATGGCGTTGGCGATCATGGCCCTCCATATGTATCTATCCCTTGCTGCCGCAAGTACATCTTCCACCCTCTCTGTCTTCAGCCACTCTGCAAGTCCGCCTAATATTTTCTCCCTGGGTCTACCTGGTGCTCTTTTTCCCTCCAGCTTTCCAGTTGTGACCAGGTGCTCCAATTCCCCTTTCCTCATAAAATGGCCTATAAATGTTGCCTGTCTTTTCCTAATCTTCCTTATGAATGATCTTCTTGTGTCTGCCTCCATCAAGACTGTCTCGTTTGTTTTCTTTGCTGTCCATGGAACTCTCAACATTCTTCTTAGAAACAACATCTCGGCTGCCTCAGTCTTGTTCTGGCTTTGCTTGTTGACTGTCCACGCCTCACAACCGTATAACATTATCGGTTCTATATAACATCCAAGAACTCTCTTCCTGGTGTTGATTGATAGGCATTTGTTGGTAAGAATGCTTTGCTGCCTACATGGCACTTCAACGATAGACAGTAAGTACATACCTACCGCTACTCACCTGGGTTTGAAGTGGCTCAGACTCTGTCATTGTTATTCACTTATACTAACACACCGCTACTTCTCACGTGTGTATGTGTGTGTGTGGAGAACCTCCGTTGCTGTTGTTTCTACTAGTGTCACAGTAGACAGTATGTATGTATGACTACCGCCACACACCTGGGCTTGAAGTGGCCATACCCTGTTCGTGTTATTCACATACAGTAACAAACTGCCATTTTTCACGTGTGTGTGTCGTGTGGAGAAACTTCGTTGCTTGTCTACATGCCAGTCGCACAGTAGACAGGAAGTACGTATCTACTGCCACTCACCAGGGCTTGAAGTGGCCATACCTGTTTGTGTTATTTGCATACAGGAACTACCGCCACTTACCACATGTATGTGTGGAGAAACTTCGTCGCTGTATTACGTAATAGTGGCACAGTGGACAATATTCAAGTGTCTAGTTACCGCCGTCACCTTGGGTCGAAGTGGCTGACAGCGTTTGGAGCTTCCGACTGCAGACTGTCGAGACTGTGTGTGTGTGGGGGGGGGAGTGGGGGAGGGGGGCTGGCAGCTATGCGAGCTGGTGGCAGGGCGGGCTGCCCGAAAGAGAGATGAAGACCAGAGTGGGGCGAGAGAGGGGTCTTCCATTCTGTCTTGGTCCAGAGGCTGGACCTGGTTGTGTGGCTATGTCCCGGGGTTTGTCATCTCCCCACCTTGCCATTCGGTTTGTAAACTAGGTAACTGATGACTGGGTCCGAATGGGTCATACAGCGCATGGAACCCCCCCCCCCACCCTCCCCCTTTGCTTGATGAAATGACTATCGAGTGGCGTCGGGAGCTTGGCAGGTGATTGTCCGGAGAGTGGTGAGGCATTGGTGCTGTGTGTCCCATCCAGCATCCTTGGATGTTTCTTGTGAACTAGTGAGTGAGTGAGTGTAGTCAGTTTTAAAGTCCTACCACTCTCAGAGTATACGAGGAGTAGCGAAGAAATTTTTTTAGTAAGTTTTAAAGTCCTACCACTCTAATTACAATATTTTATATATAGCGCAAAATCTTGATAAAATCAAATTTAAGCGCTGAAACAGACACACACACACACGCACGCACGCACACGCACGCACGCACGCACGCACGCACGCACGCACGCACACACACACACACACACACACACACACTCGCACACGGCTATAAATGGGGAAAAAGAATAAAAGCAATGGAAAATTATAGAGAGCATATTATATACAATTATATATTACAATGTACTCTCAGAGTATACGAGGACTAGCCAAGAATTTTTTTTTGTAGAAGCCTTCAATAATTTTAGAACATTG
>JAPXFY010004758.1:0-2500 GCA_030674185.1 Monoplex corrugatus | reverse complement strand
ACGTTTTTGCTTTGCTAGCATGGTTGACGACGCAGGTTGCTGGTGGACAGGGTGCGGGAGTCAAAGGGTTAAGTTTTTGCTTTGGTAGCATGGTTGACAATGCAGGAAGCTGGTGGACAGGGTGCGGGAGTCAAAGGGTTAAGTTTTTGCTTTGGTAGCATGGTTGACAATGCAGGATGCTGGTGGACAGGGTGCGGGAGTCAAAGGGTTAAGTTTTTGCTTTGCTAGAATGCTGACAGTGCAGGATGCTGGTGGACAGGGTGCGGGAGTCAAAGGGTTAAGTTTTTGCTTTGCTAGCATGGTTGACGACGCTGGTTGCTGGTGGACAGGGTGTGGGAGTCAAAGGGTTAAGTTTTTGCTTTGCTAGCATGGTTGACAATGCAGAAAGCTCGTGGACAGGGTGCTGGAGTCAAAGGGTTAAGTTTTTGCTTTGCTAACATGTTGACAATGCAGGATGCTGGTGGATAGGGTGCAGGAAGTCAAAGGGTGAAATCGTCATGTTGATCATGATAAATCTTGTTTGACGCTCTGGTGGGCCACAGTTCTGTCTGTTCTGACTGTCTGTTTCGACACAGTCCTGGGTTCCAGATATGATGTCTGCTGTGAATTCCCAGTATTGCAATTTTTAAAACTGGCCTGTTCGCTGCCCATCTTAACCCCTTTGACTCCCTCACCCTGTCCACCAATATCCTGCATTGTCAGCCATGTTAGCGAAGCAAAAAATGTAACCCTTTGACGCCCTCATCCTGTCCACCAGCTTCCTGCATTGTCAGCCATGCTAGCAAAGCAAAAACTTAACCCTTTGACGCCCTCACCCAGTCCACCAGCATCCTGCATTGCCAAGCATTCTAGCAAAGCAAAAACTTAACCCTTTGACTCACTTACCATATCCATCAGCATCCTGCATTGTCAGCCATGTTAGCAAAGCAAAAACTTAACCCTTTGACTCCATCACCCAGTCCACCAGCATCCTGCATTGTCAGCCATGCTAGCAAAGCAAAAACTTAACCCTTTGACTCACCATATCCACCACTTCCTGCAGTTAGCTGGTGGACAGGATGAAGGAGTTAAAAAGTTAAGTTTTTGCAGTTGGTGGATAGGGTGCAGAAAGCAAAGGGTTAATGTTTTCCATCGTTCTGCTGGTGTCAGCTTTTCGTCTCACGAGTCTCTTCCCCCCCCCCCCCCCATCCCCACACCAGCCCTCCCTATTTCAAGACCTTGCCAGCGCATAAGGTTTTGCCCGCACTTCATTCAGCCAGTCTGCCGGATAATTACATGCAGTGTTGGCTGAAGTGCGTATGGAATTTGGTGAGCGCGTTGAACAAAGTGTAATGACAAAGGACATGAACACGACTATCCCCCTACCCACTCCATCCCTCCACAACTCCCCACCACCCACCCCCCTGTCCCAACACCTTTTTTACCTGACTGAAGGGTCAAACACCACAAAGGGGCGTAATGACTCCCATGGTCAGTGTACTGACCGCTGGTTCCAGACTTCTATAGCTGTCTGTGTTTGTCCACTCTGTCGGCTGACCAAACGTCTGCCCCTTCCATACAATAGTCAAGGGGGGTTGGGGGTTGAGAAGGGGGGTAGTAGGGTGGTGAAGGGTTGACGCTAATTGAAATCGTTGCTGGAGAAATGGAGAAAGGTGTATTATAATCAATGTGTACCTAACAGATTTCATTGACAGGTTTAGCACTATGGGAGTGGACACCTATTGTGTATAGCTGAGTTGTACAGAAATGATTTCATTAACGGCGAGGTTTAATAAAGGTACGTTTGTGAGTGCGACCAAATATTTTGTATCTCTGTACATGTATATACGAGTTCGTAAATGGTTGGGTTTAATTAAGAGATTAATTTGTAAGTATGAACAAATATTGTTTATCTCTGTACACTAATAATGTTATTAATTGCAGGGTTTAAGGGGTAAATTTGTGAATATGAACAGCTATATTGTCTCACAAATACTTTGGATATCTGTACGCAAATGATGTCATTTATGGTTGGGTTTAAGAGAGAAATTAGTCAGTATTACAGATATTGTAAATCTGTCTATATGTGATTTCATTAATAGTGGGGTAAAAACAAATAAGCAAACAAACACCAACTGTTACACTCGTATCTTGGCGTGTATGTGGGAGTTACGGCCTGAGCGAAACAAACAGACAAACAAATAAATAAACACCACACACACGCACGCGCGCGCACATGCATGCACGTACACACGCATACACATACACGCACGCACACACTCACACACATACACGCACACACACATACACGCACGCACACACACACACAAACGCACACACATAGACACACAGACGCGCACACACACACAGAAACGCACACACAGACACAAATTCAGACACAAATTCAGACACACTCACACACACACTCACACACACACACACACACACACATACACACACACATACACACTTGACACAAAGAATACATCTTCGACACAGACGTTGATTTACTTATAAAAAA
>JAPXFY010004757.1:0-16957 GCA_030674185.1 Monoplex corrugatus | reverse complement strand
AAATGAAAGACACGAAAACTGGATGTTGTTTTGTGAATGTCACCAAGTGTAACTAATCAGTATATGTACACTTCCAGTATTTGATCATATGACAGAAAGGTGAAGCCTGAATTCAGGAGTTACAAATAGTAACAATCACATAGCCTGTCGTCTGATCAGTGAACTCAAAAGTTGGCAATAACAACGATCACATAATTTGTCTTCTGATCTGTGAACTCCAAAGTTGACAGTAACAACAGTCACATAGCTTGTCTTCTGATCTGTGAACTCTAAAGTTGACAGTAACAACGGTCACATAACTTGTCTTCTGATCTGTGAACTCTAAAGTTGACATAACAACTACAACGATCACATAACTTGTCTTCTCATCAGTGAACTCTAAAGTTGACAGTAACAACGGTCACATAACCTGTCTTCTGATCAGTGAACTCTAAAGTTGACAGTAACAACGGTCACATAGCCTGTCTTCTGATCTGTGAACTCTA
The DNA here is from genome assembly GCA_030674185.1 of Monoplex corrugatus. NCBI lineage: Eukaryota > Metazoa > Mollusca > Gastropoda > Littorinimorpha > Ranellidae > Monoplex > Monoplex corrugatus. The sequence continues at coordinate 16,472 of JAPXFY010004757.1, read as the reverse complement.
AAGTTGACAGTAACAACGATCACATAACCTGTCTTCTGATCTGTGAACTCAGGGATTGCCAGTACCACAACCACATAGCCTGTCGTTTGACCTGTGAACTCAAACGTTAACAGTAACAACAACCACATACCTGTCTTCTGACCAGTGAACTGAAAAGTTAACAGTAACAACGACAACGACCACACAGCCTTTCTACCAATAACAACGATCACATAACCTGTCTTCTGACCAGTGAACTGAAAAGTTAACAGTAACAACAACAACGACCACACAGCCTTTCTACCAATAACACCGATCACATAAGCTGTCTTCTGACCAGTGAACTGAAAAGTTAACAGTAACAACGACAACGACCACACAGCCTTTCTACCAATAACAACGATCACCGAGTTGTATTCTGACCAGAAGTGCTGTACATCAAAACACGTTACGTGGAAAGTTGTACTGGATTCATAACCTTGCTATGATAACGACACTTGTTTACAAATCATGTGAAAGTATCTCCTTTTTATTGATTGTGTATGTACTGTGTGAAAATGGATTCCAAATATAAAAATAATAATGACAATGATGTTATAAAACTGTACACAGTAGGACATTACATGTTGTTCATACATATATTAATGCCAAACGACCGCTGATCAGTAACAAGAAAAGATGATGACTCAACACTAATCATCAACACCAGAGTTTGTCTCTGTTCTTCTGTTTATTTATAAAAGTGCAGGTACAGTGATAATGTTTTGCACAATTTTCAAATATAACAAAGCTTAAATGTCAGCGTGTAACAATTTACAGCTTCATTTACACCCCCCCCCCCCACACACACACACAAACACATTTTTTTTATACTGAATTCAATCATTCAAATTTATACAAGATCGACCCCAAAAAACACCATCTTACTGAATGTAACTTTTGGGGTGTTTCAGGTAGGCACCTGTACTAAAGGAAATATAATACAAGCTTTGTTTATGAACTCATGCACATCACTATCATTCACCAAATGTGAGATGTACCAATAATCTTAACTACCTATCACTATCATTCACCAAATGTGAGATGTACCAATAATCTTAACTATACATCATTATCATTCACCAAATGTGAGATGTACCAATAATCTTAACTACCCATCACTATCATTCACCAAATGTGAGATGTACCAATAATCTTAACTACCCATCATTATCATTCACCAAATGTGAGATGTACCAATAATCTTAACTACCCATCATTATCATTCACCAAATGTGAGATGTACCAATAATCTTAACTACCCATCACTATCATTCACCAAATGTCAGATGTACCAATAATCTTAACTACCCATCACTATCATTCACCAAATATGAGATGTACCAATAATCTTAACTACCTATCACTATCATTCACCAAATGTCAGATGTACCAATAATCTTAACTACCTATCATTATCATTCACCAAATGTCAGATGTACCAATAATCTTAACTACCCATCACTATCATTCACCAAATGTCAGATGTACCATTAATCTTAACTACCCATCACTATCATTCACCAAATGTCAGATGTACCAATAATCTTAACTACCCATCACTATCATTCACCAAATGTGAGATGTACCAATAATCTTAACTACCCATCACTATCATTCACCAAATGTGAGATGTACCAACAATCTTAACTATACATCATTATCATTCACCAAATGTAAGATGTACCAATAATCTTAACTACCCATCACTATCATTCACCAAATGTAAGATGTACCAATAATCTTAACTACCTAGTTATCTGCCTTCCTTCCTACCCACTTATATCCACCTGTCTGTCTGCATACATGTACTTGCAGTGGCCTTCACAGTACGCTTCTCCAGCGACCCAGTCCCCGACGTGGGCCATCACGCCATCCTGAAATTCGACCTGGTGCAATATAACCAGGGGAGCGGCTATGACCCCAACACCGGCATGTTCACGGCCCCGGTGTCCGGTGTCTATGCCTTCACCCTCAGTCTCATGGGTTCCTGGCAATGGAGCGAAATGAGCCTGGTCAAAGACGGCACTGAGATAGATTCCGTGCACGTCAACGATGATACCTACGATCAAGGTTCGCTGTTCGAGACGATCCACTTGAAGGCTGGTGAAATGGTGTGGGTGCAACATAGTTACGGCTCCACTGCCATCAAGGGAGGCGCCTGGACTGACTTCACTGGCTTCCTTCTCAACGCAGATTAGACGGGAAGATGTATTTTTTTGATTGAGTAGTGCTTTGGCTACTGCCTTTAGAAGACTGTTTTGTCTTTCTTTATTAAAGCAAAGACTAACGTCGTTTGAGTCTTCTTTTCATTTTCTATTGCCTTTGTATTGTATTGCACTGCATTGTAGTGTACTGTTCTGTTTTATATTGGAGAGTTTTCTGGTTTTCGTCTTGTTTTGCTTTGGCTTTTTTGCATTTCAAGCAATGCTTTTTTTGCTTGCGTGTAAGCACATGTTTTGTCCACACTGTGCAGACAATATAATGCTGCACAGCCTGTATAATCTGTCTTTGTGGAATACTGTGTTGTGTTGTGTTTTGTTGCGTTGCGTTGTGTTGTGTTGTGTTGTGTTGTGTTGTGTTGTGTTGTGTTGTGTTGTGTACTGTGTTGTACTGTGTTGTGTTGTACTGTGCTGCTTTGTGTCGTATTGTGTTGTACTATGTTGTGTTGTGTTGTGTTGTGCTGTACTGTGCTGCTTTGTGTCGTATTGTGTTGTACTGTGCTGCTTTGTGTCGTATTGCATTGCATTGTGCTGCATTGTGTTGCATTGTTTTGCGTCGCATTGCTTCGCATCCCATTAGATTGCATTGCACCCCCGTCCCCATTCCACAGTATCGTGGGGAAAGCAATAAGCAAAGGTCACAGCACGCACATGAACCAAAGAAGCATACGAATAGTTCCACACTGACCTATCGGTAAAAGGGGCAACAACCAAACCCACACAAAAATACACAATCTATCGTAACACGTGTAACAGAAAAGAGTTACAAGAAACACACAACTATCGAGAACTCGGTTAAGTGACCCACCCAGCTGTCACTTTCACTCGACTTTTCAAGATGGCAGACGACGAATCACAACCAGGCCCAAGCTCGGGAAAAAGAAAGCGTACACCCAAGGATTTTCGGATTTTCACTGGAAAGATCCTAATGTAGTTTTAGAAATGATGGAAGATACAGAATTTCTCAAGATGTATGGCGAAGCATCGTCAGATAATTCTCTGGACGAGGAAGATGAAGGTGATGAAGTGCGGCGTGTCGGTGCTGACGTCAGCATCGCTCCGATTGTGCGAGCGAACGCTGACAGAGAAGAAAGAGCAGAACTAGAAACAGAATTTGAGGATATAGATGACCCAGACCACCAGCAAGGTGACGGACAGTCCAGTGAATCAAGTGAAATGAGGGAAAATGAAGAAGAGATACAAGAACCGACGTCGGAGAGCACCGACAATGACACAACTCGGCGAGCTACGCCCAACACACGAACACACGCCTTCACGTGGTCAGCGCGTGTTGATAGCTCAGCAGGCCTAGCGAGAGGACGGGGCAGAGACTGGCGTCATAACCTATTGTCTTGTGCTGTGGCCAACTTCGCTGACTGACCGGTTAGGTTGTGTGCGCATGTAATCTGCCCAGTGTGAAGTGGGCGTGGCAGTGTGTGTGTGTGTGTGTGTGCGTGTGTGTGTATGAGTGTGTAGATGTCGCGCCAGCAGGCAGCAAAAGTGTGTGTGGTATTTTACAGTGATTTTATCGTGGTTCTATTTGATTTTGTGCATTGAATTTTATATCAGTTTATTCCTCTTGGGTCCCGACAAATGGTGATGTAAATATTTTTTTAAAATTTTGAATGTTTTACCGGATAATCTGATTTTGGAGTTTCGTATGCCTACTTTTCGTCATTTTAATTCTGCCGCTCAGGTCGGACATTTAACCTGTGAACTGTGTTAACATTTTAGCCTACTGTGTTCGCCCAACGCTACAGCTCCCAAACCTTCGTTGTTCTCTGATTTAATTGTTGTGAACTGACCAACCCACACACCAACCTGCAAACATCATCCTCTCCTGACTGGCTCTCAATTATGGATCCGTCCTTTCTTAAACAAATTGGACTGACACTTTTTAAACACAGCAAATGCTACCTCGGTGGAGGCGTCTACCAGCGCATACGTACATTGGGGCTGTGTAGCAAGCCCCGCACTGCGCGATCCTGTCGTGGTGGACGTCTCCACCGACTTTGGCACAACCTGCCTCCTGCTGTGCCAGCCCGACGCCACTTTTCTTCTTCTGCTTCTTCATCTCCTCCTCTGCCCCTGCCTTCAACCTCGCTGCTGCGGGCTTGGTCTCCTCCTCTGCCATCTTCGCCTTCGCCTTCTGTCCTGGTGGTGCCGCCTTCGCCTTCTGTCCCGCCGGTGCTGCCTTCGTCTTCTGTCCCGCCGGCGCTGCCCTCGTCTTCGGTCCCGCTGGTGCTACCTTTGTCTTCTTCTTCTGTTCCATCGTTGCTGCCTTCGTCTTCTGCCCCGCTGGTGTCGCCTTCGTCTTTTGTCCCGTTGGTGCCGCCTTCGTCGCCACCTCGGCCGCCGCCATATGACTGTGATAAACTTAAACTATGCCTTTTTAACGCTCAGTCAACATGCAAGGATGGCAAAGCCGAAGTCATTGCCGATTTTATCGCTGATGAGCACGTTGACATTGCTTTTATCACAGAGACATGGCTTAACCCCCTTGGTCATGAACCTATACATGCTAGCCTCACTCCGAGTGGTTACAGGCTTGCTTCTTTCCATCGCTCATCTCGAGGTGGCGGTATCGCCATCTTCTACAACGACTCACTCCATTCCCGCCTATCTTTCTCGCAGTCTCTGCCTTTCTCCCATCCTTCTTTCGAGCACGTTGAAGTATCCTTCCAATCCACCCCTCACCCCATCACCTTCTCCTGTGTCTATCGACCTCCACCTAGCTCTGCCAACAAACTCACCACATCCACGTTTCTCTCTGACTTTGACCAACTGCTTGACCACTACTGCCTCTTACCTGGAAATCTCATCATTCTAGGTGACATCAATGTCCACTATGACAACACTCACCGTTATGACACAAGACATATCATCAACTCTCTGTCCAATCACAATATGACTCAACACATTTCTGAACCAACCCATCAAAAAGGTCACATTCTTGACTGGATCATTTCTCGTGATCACCACAATTCAGCTACTGACAACTGCTTAGTTCTTTCTACCCGTCTAACTTCAGCCCTTCCATCTGACCACTCTGCAATTCTCTGTTCTCTTGACATTTCTCCTCCTTCCCGTACCACACGCACAGTGACTCGACGCAATCTCAAATCTATCGACCTCTCCACATTTTCATCTGATGCCTCCCGTCTCCTTTCTGAAAAGTCACATAACCTTGCCGATGAATTCTATACTACTCTCCACCATCTTCTGGACACTCATGCTCCAGCCACAACCCGTCTTTTACCTGACCACCCCCTACCCCCTGGCTCACTCATGAGATTGCCTGTGCAAAACGTGCCCGCCGCAGAGCAGAGCGCCGCTGGCGCAAATCCAAACTCACTGTACACAGGCAACTTTTCCAAGCCTCTAAAACAAAAGTATCCACCCTCATTGCATCTGCAAAAACAAGCTATTTCCAAACCAAAATCCTGAATGCCTCTTCTTCAAAAGAACTCTTTACAACCATGAATCATCTCCTTGGCACACGAAAAGACTTACCTCTCCCAACAAAACATACAAAGAAGAACTCCCATCTGTATTCTCCAAGTATTTCACCATCAAAATACAAACTCTTTGTGACAGGCTTGACAGGACACCCTGTCAACCATGCCCACCTGACCCTTCATTCTCTGGCACACCTCTCACTACTTTTACCCCAGTCTCACAAGAAGAAATTTTCAACACAATCAGATCCATGTCGTTCAAAACCTGCGAACTGGATCCTCTTCCAGGTTCTCTCTACTCCGACTGTCTCCCTACTCTCCTCCCATTCATCACTGACATCATCAACACTTCTTTTCAAACTGGAACTGTCCCAGATTCTTTCAAGTCTGCTATTGTTCACCCTCTCCTTAAGAAACACAATTTAGACCCAAATGAACTGAAAAATTACAGGCCTATCTCTAATCTCTCTTTCTTGTCAAAACTCCTTGAAAAGGTCGTCCTCAACCAGCTGAACTCTCACCTGTCTGCCAACAATCTCCTCAATCCTTTCCAGTCAGCCATAGCACTGAAACTGCCCTACTACACATTCTCAACAATCTCCTCCTTGCAACTGATACTGGCAAAATCTCTCTCCTCACACTCCTTGATCTGTCTGCAGCCTTCGATACCATTGACCATGGTATTCTCCTTTCTTGACTTCATCATACTTTTGGCATCTCTGACATTGCTCTCTCCTTTTTCACTTCGTATTTATCAAACAGAAAACAAACTGTTCTCATCAATGGCACTTACTCTCAACCTGCATACCTGACCTGTGGTGTTCCACAAGGATCTGTCCTTGGCCCTGTTCTTTTCACTCTTTATACCTCCCCCCTGTCCACCATCATCAACTCCCACTCTATAAAACACCACTTCTATGCTGATGACACCCAACTTCAAGACAGTGACTCACCTGATAATATACAGCGCCTGTTGACTCGCACCACTGAGTGTTACTCGGACATTAAGAACTGGATGACACACAATAGACTTCAGCTTAATGACGACAAGACAGAAGCTATCCTCATTGGCACCCGTCAGAAACTTTCCCAGCTGCCTCCTCTTTCTCTCCCATTATGTAACACATCAGTCCCAATTTTTGATTCAGCTAAAAACCTTGGTGTCTGCATTGACTCTACCCTGTCCATGAACAACTTTGTTTCTCAAACTGCCAGATCTTGCTACTATCATCTCCATCGTATAAGCCTGATCAGGAAGTATCTCTCTGTCGAAACAACTGCAAAACTCGTTCTCTCCTTCATAATGTCTCGCATTGACTATTGCAATTCACTCCTGTCTGGTCTTCCTGCCTCCACCATTCACATCCTACAGCGCATTCAAAACAATGCTGTACGCCTTGTACTCAAAAAGAAAAAAGCTGACCTCATATCTCCTCTCCTGGCACAACTTCACTGGCTCCCTGTATCAAAGCGCATACAGTACAAACTAGACACCATGTGCTACAAAAGCCTCAATAACGCAGCCCCCGATTACCTGTCAAGCCTACTTGAGATCTATGTTCCCTCACGTACCCTCCGCTCTGCCTCCGATCCTCTGACTTTTCGCTTTCCACGCACTAAGCTCAATACCTATGGTCCACGAGCCTTCTCTGTTTCTGGTCCACTCTCCTGGAACAAACTTCCTCTCTCAGTCCGTCAGCAACCTACTTTTGCCTCCTTCAAGTCCGCTCTCAAAACTCACCTTTTCTCCTCTGCATAAAATCCTAACCTCACTCAACCCCCCTCTGCAGCCTGTCTCCGCTCGGAGGGGAATCACTTTGTTTTAATATATAATTGTATATGATGTGCTTTCTGTGGTTTTCCATTGGTTTTATTCTTGCTTTTATTGCTTTTATTCTTTCTCCCCATTTGTGGCCATGCGTGTGTGTGTGTGTGTGTGTGTGTGTGTGTGTGTGTGTGTGTGTGTGTGTGTGTGTGTGTGTGTGTGTGTGTGTGTGCGTGTGTGTCTTTTCGGCGCTTGGATTTGATTTTGTCGAGATTTTGCGCTATATAAATATTGTAATTATTATGTATGCATGTTCGTACGTATGTATGTATGTATGTATGTATGTATGTATGTATGTATGTATGTATGTATGTATGTATACGCTTAGATTTATGTATGTATGTATGTATGCATGTATACGCTCAGCTTAGATTTATGTATGTAAGTATGTATGCATGTATGTATGCATGTATACGCTCATATGTATGTAGGTATGTATGCATGTATACGCTCAGCGCTTAGATTTGATTTTATCAAGATTTTGCGCTATATAAATAAAATATATTATTATTATTATTAGTAATAGGTACTGATTGTACTTAGGTGTATGTGTGGTGTGTGTGTGCATTTCTCTCTCTCTCTCTATCTCTCTCTCTCTCTCGTGTGTGTGTGTGTGTGTGTGTGTGTGTGTGTGTGTGAGAGAGAGAGAGAGAGAGAGAGAGTGTGTGTGTGTGTGTGTGTGTGTGTGTGTGTGTGTGTGTGTGTTTCATGCTTACATCTAGGACTTTAGGTGTTACAACAGGCATGCTGTGACACAAAATCACAAAATGCAAGGGAAAAAAAATAATTTTCAACTTCATAGGCCATGTGCTATAAAAACATTAGATAAAATAAAGTTACAACTATCATAAATGAAAAGTGTTCAATTCCCTTTAAGAAAAACATAGGTTTTATATACTTTCCTTCAGTAGTTTTTATGCTAGAATTTTTTGTTAATTATTACCCTCCGCAGCCAAAAAACCCTTGGCCAATAGTTGTCACCGAGCAAAAAATATTCATGGCACCTATTCTTGATTTCTTTGTTTATCTTTCTGTATATCTCCTCGTTTCTCTTTGCCTTCCTCCATTCCTCCATCAAGCCTAAATTTTTTTGGTCATCCAGTTCTTTTTTGCTTTTCCATCTACATCATGGATTTCTTCACAAGCTTCATTTATCGAGTTTCTCAATTTTGCCCATTGTTCCTTAGTCACCAACGTCTTCCAGAGCACTGAATTTGTTTTGAACATGTACATTAAATGTTTTACGTGTCACTTCATGTGTCTTTAAGAGTCCAAGATTTAGTTTGATGTTGCTTTTGGTCTGTCTTCTTTTCTTCCAATTACAGGATCGTGGTCACTGATGCAGTCTGTGCCTGGGGGCGTTGTTGCTGTCAGCAATGAATTTCTAAATCTTTTGTTGATCAGGATGTAGTCAATTTGATTTTTGGTATTATCTCCTGGACTCATCCAAGTCCATTTTCTTCTATTAAGCTGTTCAAACCAGGTGTTTCCCACTATGAACTCATTCATCTGTGCCCACTCAACAAGTTTCCCTCCCCTTTCGTTTTGTGTACCAAGGCCATGAGGTCCAACTATATCTTCCACCTTCTCCTGTCCTACTTTAGCATTAAAATCCCCAATTATTATTGTAACTTCCTGTGATTTACATTGCGCCTTGGCCCTCTCTAATACTTCATAGAAGTTGTCAATTTCGTCTTGAGTACTTGCGGATGTTGGTGCATACACTTGGATGCTGTTAATATCAAATGTCTTATCATCCAATTCAACCAGCAAAACTCGGTCTGACTCAGCGTAGTAACCCTTAACTGATTTTGAAATGTCCCTTTCTATCATAATGCCTACTCCTCTATCATGTGCGTTTCGACCAGAATATATATTTGTATACTTGCCTGATGTTATCATGATCCAAAACAAATGCGACTGCCCGCGCCCAAGCAAACAGGGACCAGAAGAACAAGAAAACCAATGTAAGCGCATATTTGACAAAACAAGACAAAACAAGCGCAAATTTTCGGCCAACCGGCCTTTGTCAAGCGCGAACGCACGGTCACAAACAGACCACAAACACCAAACAATGGATAATAAAAACAGGAGTAAAAACTTCCCTGCTGCCTCGTCCAGTGGAAGAAAAGGGACCAAATTCAAAACAAGTGCGACTGCCCGCGCCCAAGCAAACAGGAACCAGAACAAGAAAACCAATGTAAGCGCGTATTTGACAAAACAAGACAAAACAAGCGCAAATTTTCGGCCAACAGGAGTAAAAACTTCCCTGCTGCCTCGTCCAGTGGATAAAAAGGGTCCCACGCTACGAGCCTTTGGCCCAGCCGTTGTATTTGGCTCGTTTCCTTGGCGCCACCGTTCGTAGGACTCCACGTCTGCTGTAGCGAGCATCTTCGCGCCGTTTGTAGGACTCCACGTCTGCTGTAGCGAGCATCTTCGCGCCGTTCGTAGGACTCCACCTCTGCTGTAGCGAGCATCTTCGCGCCGTTTGTAGGACTCCACGTCTGCTGTAGTGAGCATCTTCGCGCCGTTCGAAGGACTCCACGTCTGCTGTAGCGAGCATCTTCGCGCCGTTCGAAGGACTCCACGTCTGCTGTAGCGAGCATCTTCGCGCCGTTCGTAGGACTCCACGTCTGCTGTAGCGAGCATCTTCGCGCCGTTCGTAGGACTCCACGTCTGCTGTAGCGAGCATCTTCGCGCCGTTCGGCGGTTGTTTTCATTCAGCGTCTGTTCGCCATGCCAAGTGTCGTGAGCCTCGTTAGAAACTGGGAACCTTAGCACCAGAACTTCGTATGGACTGTGATTGTCACCCTTGGTGAGACTATGTGTTGAAGATTATTTGTTCCTCCTCATTAGGGTCACTATACACGTGGGCAGAGGACTGTGGCAAGCAGAACTTATGTATGTGGTTAACTCATGTGTTCTTTCCTGACGTTTATTTTCTGTCAGTTTGAGCGTTGATGATGTTCTTAGTGAATTCTTGTGTGTGTGTGTTTGTTTTTTTGATGATTTGAAATGTGTACAATGTTGGTTTTGGGGTGCCACCGCTAGCAATGCTTCATTCTTGTTTGTGATCTGTGCGAATGATGTGTCATGTTGTCTCGTTTCTTCAGTAATAAAATTTGTGTAACTGTACTTTGTCCAAGTATTTTTCTCATTTAGTTGTGTGTGTGTGTGTGTGTGTGTGTGTGTGTGTGTGTGTGTGTGTGTGTGTGTGGTGTGATGAGAGTGTGTGCGTGTGTGTGTGTGTGTGTGTATGAGAGTGTGTGCGTGTGTGTGTGTGTGTGTGTGTGTGTGTGTGTGTGTGTTTTTTCTTTGAACATTTGTATGTAAACAATTGATAAAGTATAACAACAAATTGTGTAAAAATTTGTTTATGCCAAATGTAGGGGCCATTCTTTATTAACTATAATGTCAAATACACTTTAAACTGTCATGAATAGACAGTCTGCTCATTTCCCCTTCAGAAGAAAGGTTATGATTACTTTCATGGAATAGTTTGCATGATAGAATCTTTTGTTATTACGCTCCCACTGATGATAACATTTTGTGTTAATTAGTACCTTACCCACTGAAAAATCCCTTAGCAAAACAGTGTACTTGGCACTGAAGGGGTTTATACACACAGTAGTAGAACAGGCAGTAGCACCACTTGAAGAGTTTCATCATCATCATCATCATGATCAAGTGCCCTGCCACATGGGGTTGGCAATCATGGCCCTCCATATGTATCTATCCCTTGTTGCCACAAGCACATCTTCCACCATCTGTGTCCTTAGTCACTCTGCAAGTCCATCAAATATTTTCCCTGGGTCTACCTGGTGCTCTCTTTTCCCTCCAGCTTTCCTGTTGTGACCAGGTGCTCTAATCCCCTGTCCTCATAAAGTGGCCTATAAATGTTGCCTTTCTTTTCCTAATGTTCCCTATGAATGATCTTCTTGTGTCTGCCTCCCTCAAGACTGTTTCGTTTGTTTCCTTTGCTGTCCATGGAACTCGCGACATTCTTCTTAGAAAGCACATTTCAGCTGTCTTAATTTTGTTCTGGCTTTGTTTGTTGACTGTCCACGCCTCACAACTGTATAACATTATCGGTTCTATATAACATTGAAGAACTCTCTTCCTGATGTTAATTGATAGGCATCTGTAGAATGCTTTTCATCTTTTTGAATGCTGTTTTGACTCAGAAGAGATTACATAAGGCAAACAGTGCGAGTGCTCTTCAACCCTACACTTCTCTAACCTTGATGCGCTTCCCTAGACTGCTGTTAGCTATCTTGCTGTAGCATTGTGTTATCTGCCAGCCAGAAAATCACAAATTTCACGCTTTTGATGTTTTCTTTTCTAACTCTACTTGTAGTCATGCAGCATGCACAGAGGTGATCATAAAAACATTTTTGAACAATACCGGATCAAACATGCCATATAGAAATATATGCTTTGCAAGGAGATTGCGTTGAATGCAAATATTCAGGGAAATAATAATCATAAAACTCGCACAATTTGAAAATCTTCTTTTTCAAAATACTTAGATCTTCCATGCACACATTTTGGCCACTCAGTCAAACACAAGCATGTATGCATGTGATCTCGATCATTCACGAGCTGGAGTCATTTTCATGGTGCCCGGCTTAAAAACATTAATTATTATACTGGCAGAGAAGCCAGCAGACCACGATACTGCAGACACTGCCCCACTTGTGTGAGACAACTGATTCATGATTTGTGTAAACAGCCCAGCTTTGTACACAGTGAGCTTTGTCGTGAAGAATGGGTGATCCAAGCCCATGTAGCAACAATATTTTAAAAAGAACGGCAAAAGGGTCATGACCCAGTTTACAAAACAAAAAACGAAAAATGGAAGGTAAATGTGTTCTCAATGCGTCATCAAATGTGATCTACTTCCACATTCTCTCCCTTTCAGCAAAAAAAAGAACAAATATTTATTTCGATCAAAATCAGTCGACGTGGTGAACTGTTTTGCGCAACAGACTACCGAGCAGAAAGTTGTGGGTTCGAATCCCCATCAGTCCTTTCAAAAATCATTGTGGGATTTTTCAGCTCTAACTAGCTCTTACCCAGATTAGGGCATCCTATGGGCTCATTGGGAAGACTGGGACCACACAGTCAAGTTTCATCCGCTTCACAGATGAGTCACTGAAGATGTTGCTCAAATCTTCTCACAGCACTGCGTATATCTGTATCTCTCAGGCCTGGTTAATGCCACGATATGTTATGATAGTAAGTGTAGAGTACAACCCTATCACGCAGCCTCAATCCTAGATGGAAGTCGGTAGCATCATGATTATCATCCTCACTGACATCACCATCACATTGTAAAAACCGTTCCAGCTTCTGTGGCCATTAAAGTGGCATAGAAAATGGGACAAAAAAAGGTGAGCACAAAGGTAATATCCCTGAGTGCAGTGATCCTAAAAAAATCTACTGACAAGCTTGTCCCCACCCCATACACTCTACTCTTCAGGTCTGTTTGCTTAGTTGCTTGGCTGCTTGGTTGATAATTTGACAATTAAGCTAATGGATAGGAAAGTTGACTAGTTGGTTTCTTGGCAAATTATTGACTGATGGGTTATTTGATTGGTTTAGTTTGATTTTAGTTCTCTGTTGTTTGCTACCTCGTTTATTTCTTTCACTGTAAATTTCATTTACTTTGCTTTTGTCTGTTTATTATCTGAACAAATTAAATATCCCTTTTGATGAAGAAAGGCTGGTCAGAATCAATACAACGACAAAGCAGCATGTGGATGTATGTATGTACGTGAATACTCTCTCTCTCTCTCTCTCTCTCTCTCTCTCTCTCTCTCTCTCTCTCTCTCTCTGTGTGTGTGTGCATGTGTGTGTGTGTGTGTGTGTGTGTGTGTGTGTGTGTGTGTGTGTGTGTGTGTGTGTGTGTGTGTGTGTGTGCCTGATGAAATTGTGCTCAAAGGAAGTAACAATTCTCTTAGAAACCACATTTCAGTTGCCTCAGTTTGGTTCTGACTTTGCGTGTTGACTCTCCATGCCTCACAACTGTACAGCAGAATCAGTTCTGTATAACACTCAAGAACTCTCATCCTAATGTTTATTGGCAGGCATTTATTGATAAGAACGCTTTTGGTCTTCGTGAATGCTGTTTTGGGTCGGCTGATTCTGCTGGCTATTTCTGATGTCATCTGCCATCTGGTGAGATGAATGTTTCCAGCTATTTAAACTTATCAACCTGTCTGAAAGTCGTGCAAATTGTTGTTTTGCATGAGGGAGTTTCTTTTTCTTTTTTTTTTTACTGACTACCATCATTTCAGACCTGTTGCTATTTAGCTCTAGCATTTTATTTTTCCTTTCCATTTCTATTATATTCACAAGGTCTTGTAGGTCTTTTTCATTTCTGCAATTAGCATGGTGTCATCTGAGTAACAAATCTTGTTTATCATTCATCCTCCAATCTTTATCCCAGGGCATTCTTCAAGGTTTCTCATGATGGTTTCGCTGTAAAGTGAAACCAAATCTGGTGACAGAACATAACCCTGCCTGACCCCACTTTTGATACTTGGAAAGAGCTTATACCGTTTTCTATTCTCATTACAGCCATTTGTTTCCAATACATCTTTCTGATTATTCTTAGATCTTTTCCATCAATACTGAGCCTTTCTATCTGATTGATCAGTTCCTCGTGTCTTACCTGATCAAAGGCCTTGGTACAATCAACAAAGAATAAACATAAATTCTTACTGAACTCTAGTGACCTCTCTATGTTAGTTTTTAGGATGTATATTGCATTAATAGTTTCTTTCCCTTTGACAAATCCACACTGTTCCGCTGCTATTTCTCTTTTGATTCTGTTCTTTGCCCTCGTCATGATTATTCTTATTGGAGTTTTGTTACATGACTCCACAAGCTGATTTTACGACGTAGTTCGCATTCTACTGCCCCTGCGTTTTTTTGGAAGTGCAATGAAGATTGATTTTGAAATATCTTTGGGGATTTTTCCGATGTTATAAATTTCATTTAGGTGGACTGTTATTTTTTCAATGCCAAAATCTTCTAGGGTCTAATCTTTTCTGTAGCATTATTGCCTGGTCCTGGTCTTATAGTGTTTTCTTCGTTTTCAACCTCATGTGGGCCGTAATAACTAGACAAGCGCGGTACTTAAGTAGATAAACGCTGGACTTTCACTGGGGAAGTCTTAGGTTTGGTGCATCCCACATACCTCTGCCTGGTGGGTAAAGGGCGGACAAATTTCTTATCTCCCAGGTCTGTAACATTGTCTGCCAATCAGAGATCAGAGCATGCACCTGCTGACTTTGCCAAAAGGGATTTTGTTTTGTGTATGTAAAACAAGACACATCATTATTAGTTCTTTCTGAACGTAAACTAGTTTGAGTTTTACATCATGTCAATGATTATCTGCTGTGCAGTGGAACAAATGCATGCCCATAACTCCAATTAGCAATTTTTTGACTGAGATGAACAACAGATTTTGTCTAGAAACTATAGAAAGCTTTGTCAACTGCATTGTGATAATGTTATTTCACTCACCCTCGTTATCTTACATGAACGCATGAAATGTATTTAACTTAATTATTACAAACCTTTTAAATTACCATCTGAATATCAATACTAATTTTCCTGTTGAGGATCAAGGACAACTGTCTAACGCTGTCTTAAAAGCTGTGGAGAATTTTTTAACTTTTTTCTCAACACTTTTCATACGTTCTCTGTCTCTGTGAGGCTTTCTCTACAAGACGGAAATAAAATTTCTTTACCAGCTTCAGTATCACTTGTTTGTTGATTGATCTTTCTCTGGATCGGTTTCATGATGATTCCTTCCTTACACGACTAGATTCTGGGCACTGAACAACTAACTCAAGAACATGTTCTTTTGCCACTACGCCTAAGCTTAAACATTTACGCACATGTTCCAACATCTTTTCACTTGACCATGTACGCATCTGTTGATGTATACTGGTCATAATCTTCTCAATCCGTTTCTTTTCTACATGTCTGGCCCGTCTCTCCAGCAACGTGTTCAACGTGTACAGAATGGGGTTGAGTGCTGAGTTGAGAGGCAACACAAAGACTGCGGCCCACACGTTGACAAGGTCTGAGATAGGTGTGCCATTTGCAGCCAGCAGTCCCATCAGGCCGATAGGGAACCAGCAGCAGAAATCAGTGACAACAATCAGAAACAGACGTCGTGCTATAGCAACATCCTGGTTCCGGCTGTCTTTCTGCAGGCCTTTAGATGACTGGTGGATGGTGTGATAGATGACTACTTGACCGGCTCCAATGACAGAGGAAATGATAAAGTTGAGAACGATAAAGACACCAAAGGCGTACTGCTGACCAGGAAACTGACGTCGTGTGATGGGCAAAGGTAGGCAGATGCTGTTCTGACTGTAGAACTTCCAATGAGACATGAAGACAGGGATGATGGCCATTACAATAGCAGATATCCAGATAATGGAACATGCCACAAGTGCCGAGAATTTTGACAGACGAAGACGTACACTGAACGGAAATCGTAATAACAGAAACCGATCCAAGGTAATAAGACAGATGACAAAAGCTGACATTTCACTGGACATCATGGCCAGAAAGCCTGTTATTTGACACAACACACTGTGTCTCCATTGTTCTTCTTTCAAGATGTAAATGTCCGGAAGACAATATCTGCCAAGCCAACTATGGCCATGTAAACTCCCATGAAAAAATCAGAAGCACAGAGGTTGACAACAAGGACTTTGTAAGCTACAGACGTACCTTGCTTTTCTATGAAAGTCCTGTAGATCCACACACCTACGTTACCTGTCAGTGACATGATAGCAAGAATCCACAGCAACACTCTCAAAAAGTCAGATTTTAGAAGGTCACTGCACGACGACAGTTCATCCACAGGGGCATGGCATTCTGCCAGTTGGGTCAAGTGGAAATGATAGCAACAAAACTTGGGAC